>JAODLL010003560.1:0-5000 GCA_026546735.1 Forbesichthys agassizii
GGAGCACCCTATGGCATCGACTGGATTTCTATATTATCAATAATGTAGTTATCCGATTAATCGGAAAAATAATCGATAGATTAATCGACCAAAAAAATAATCGTTAGGTACAGCACTAATAGCATATGAAATGCTAGACAGTATATAATGATATATCTGATTTTTCTCCAACTGTCTTTTGCTGTCTGTTTCACACGTACACAATGTGCACAATTGCACGGAAGCTGGAAGCTAACGCACACACACACACACACACACACACACACTTTCTCTCATTCTCCCTCTAACGCTGGATCTCGGTTACAGGCGCATGCACAGTCAGGCCTGACAGATTGTTTAAATGTCACCCCTGCCAGCAGTAGCCTGTGATGTTATCTGCCCTGGGTTATTGCAGGCCACTGGGCTGCCTGCCTGCATTTGGCTCACTCACCTAATGCACTGTGCATTTATGTTTTCTTTATTTCACTGAATGAGCCAATGTCTGACTGACACCCGCGACGCAATGCAAACTGAACCAGTTGTTTCTGCTCCGTTGAGCATGGCTAAAAATAGATGTGAAGATATGACATGAAAAGGTCTTTTTATGTTATATTTTCCCAGTATACTGTACAGTGTATATACAGTATCTCTCCATACTGCTTTTGCTGTAACTTGTAAATGAGAACTTTTAATCTTTTATGTTGTCTTAGTCAGACTTTGTATCATTCAAATGAATGTAGTCATAAATACGGTGTCACTGATTCTATTCAGTAGGAATACATACATTGGCCAGGATGTAGTTCAAGTTATCACAGGGCATACTCTAGTTTATCCCATAATATTATCCCAGCAAGCAACAGATTGTTAATTAGGAGCTTTATTTAGTAGGCCGGCATATGTTAATATTGGCTTAGGCTGCCTGTGTTTGGCTACTGGAGGCTAGCAGGCCTGCTGTGATGCAATCCTGACATAATATTGCACCTGTGCATGCAGGGCTTACTCTGCCTGCACCAGTGTGCTGAGCTCTCTGTCTATCTGACATTTTGTTGTTGTCATTAAATGAATGGGGAAGAATTTCACTTTGTCATTATACATTATTTGTTGTTGTAGCATAATTATACAGACAATAATAACTGCTGTGTTCTATATCTGTTGTGAGTTGCTTTCTATCCAGCTATTTCAGTATTTCCCCACAGCTTTTGATGCAAATTGGGCCAATTGGAAAAAAAAGTACCGAGTTGTAGCTGCTGTCTGATGAGTTGATGCCCCCATCATTATGCTAAATGGATTGTGCTCCACTGGGTCACCATCACAACTATGATGCAGCGTATCAGCCTATTATTAATTCAACTACAACATTTTGAAATCTGCATTCTATAAATTCCTGGGTGCTAGTTTACTCCAGCCCTTAGTTATGGTTGATGTGATCTCAAATTTATAAAGTAACAGTTTTATAACATTGATGAAAACATTTACGTAGTATGTATGTACACTATGCCATGACATATTTGTTTAAAATATATTTCATGTATGAATGTTTGACTATTAATGAGGACCTGAAAGAAGAACCTTGATGAAACACAAAGGCTCTTGTGCAGGGGGTGTAAGTAGAGCCCTTTCCAATCAACCTGCCTCCAGAAACAAAGGGAACCCTGACTTAGGTTACACACCATGCTTAACAATGCACGCTGATGCTCACCCTTGTGTGGAGCACACACGCACGCATGCACGCATGCACGCACGCGCACACACGCACACGCACGAGCACACACACACACGTTAGGTGCATGAAAGGGGGTAGACCGGACCCATCACAAATCTACATCAACATATCCTCCAGTTAGCATAGTAGTAAACTGGGCTTTCTCAGAATGTGGGCCTGTGTGTCATTGCTGGCCACAAGCCCCTGCCACACTTTGCACTTTGAGGAGGAGGGGGAGAAGAAGAAGCCTCTGTGGTTTATTCCCTTTGATACTCTCCAGGCATTGGTCGGCCCGAAAAATCCCTGTATCACAGAGCCAAGTGAAAGCCTCCGCCTTCAGTGGTTCAGCTTCGTGTTGGTTTTCTGTCCTTACCTTGAGAACCCATCGGCCCTTAGGGTGTGTCGCTGACAGCCAGCAAGCCCCAATGAAACATTTCCCAGTGAAGAGGAGCAATTTCTCAGCTATTATTAGTTTAGATACAGCAAAGCCTCTTTTAGAGGTCTTTATTTAACTGGATTGGCTGTCACTGACACTTGAGGAGTAGGTGACACACCAGGTCTTAAGGAAGGGAGCAGCAACATAGCATCCACATAAGAAACAGGGCTTTCCTAGAAATTCCTAATAAAGTAAGACATTTTACATGAATGGGGAAAGTTGACTGTAGCTTTAAAGTCATCACCAGCTTACCTCAAATGTTGGTAATGTGTTAATGATTGTACAGAATTAGACTACCGGTACGCATGCATACATGTAAATGAGCCAAACTACATGCACTAAAAACATTTAATTGCTACCCATAAATTGCTTACGATAATGTAACCATTGGACAGGTTTTTCAGTGAAAATTGTGATGGTAAAATCAGTCCTGCATCTTTCTAGAAGGAAAAATTAAACATTTAAATAAGAAACATAATTTTATAATTTAGGCAGTACTACTTGATAGTGATCGGTTACTAGAAGAAAAGTTATGTTAAAGCGGGTGATGAATCATCATAAATTGCAGGTAATCTTAGCTAGCCTTGGTGAACTAACATTTGCAGCTCTGGTGGGAGTTTTGGTAAGTTAATATTTGCTATACAAATACATTGCCATTCATGTTTGGCTATCAACATGACGTGTAGAATATGTTTCCCTTTCTACATCCTGTGCATGTGTAAACGATAGAGGCCATTTTGTATGTACTATGTTACTCTTACATGTTTAGAGACCAGAAGTATTGGATGGAAAAGTGTGCAACTGTACAGAGAAGTGCTGCAAATGTGTAACATTTCCACTTCATCGTAGATCTTACGTGGGTGGCACTGTGGCTGCGTGGTTTAGCGCTGCCGCGTTGTAGCCCAAGAGGTCTGGGCGCGCTCTGTCTTAGGTCCTGTGTGCAGAGAATCAGAAAGTCAAAGAGGTTGCTCCCATCCCAAGTTGGTGAATTTTTACATTTACGCAGATCTGTGTAAATGCACGCGCACACACATACACGTGTTGGGCTACGGACTGACATCCCAAATTGGTGTGCAATTGCCCACAGCACCACCCTCAATGACGTCAAATAGGTTTATACCACAACATCCACGTTTAATATAATATATATTTAATAGGGGTTTATTATCACGGGTCTGGTGTCATTGAGCTAACAGGTTATTAATGTAATATAATGCAGCGATAACAACAATAGGCAGCCACTCTCGGTACATGGTACTGCTAGTCTAATAATGCTGTGTAGGTTATCTGACCCCAGCATGAGGGTAGGATGCTGATTTTGTTTACATGAATCGGCTGGTTCCCCTTCCCTTCTCTACCCTTTTCTGCTCTCCTCCTCCACACTTTCTTCTCCTCCCCTCTTCTCCCATTCCCTCTTAGGCTCTCCTCGCCTGTACCCTTTCTTCTCCTCTCCTCTCCTCTCCTCTATCCCATCCCCTCCTCTCCAGTCCCCAGCAGGTGGCTGGTGCCTGGTTCTGACGGGGGGTTTTCCCACTCCCTCGCCCCTCCCTGCTCCATTTTCTCTGCATGCTAGAGAGGTTTAAGGTGGCAGGTCTAATCTAGTCTTGGCCCTGGTCGAGGCCAAGTCACCAGGTCCGGTATGACAGCATGCGCCCACACCTCTTTGATGCTGCTCAACCCACCCTACGTCGCTTCATTATTATATTAATACTTTCAGGTGACATGTTGGAAAGTAATGTTAATGGTTAATATGAAACTCACTGTTATCAGAGATTCAGAGAGACATGGCGAGAGGGAGAAAGTTAAAGAGATAATACATTGAGTTGAGTGAGTAAGTAAATAAGCTTGTGTAGATATGTGGTGTACTGTAGGCCTTACAAGGCAGCTGGGCAGGTGGGCTTATAGTCAGTTATCAGAGACTGACAGGCCTAAGGCCGACCTGGTTGGGTTACCTCAACGATTACACAGCACACCATGCCAACACAACGACGAGATGAAAAGCTCTAACTCTCCATCAAAAAGAAATGTCAGAAATACAATTACACCTGTTTGGTTGTCTCAAATAACATTGTAAATACTTTATCTATATCTTAAGCATTCTAAGCAAGCCGCTTGAACATATTGGTGTGAATATGTCCTACAAAATGTATTTTGGTGCTTTTCAAGCAGCCTCAATGTTATATTCACCTTTTTATTAAATGGCAACATGCAAATCCAATAGATATTATGTTATAGTAGGTGCAACCTTATAATGCAGTGAATTTTATTTTTTTGTCTTGTTTTATAATTTAGTAAAAAATATTTAAAAATGTTGTTTATTGTTGCTATTATAGGTCAATCAGGTCAAGTTTTAAAACACCTGCTACTGTATAGAGCAGGGGTTCCCATACCTTTATTGTGCCAGGACCCACTTATAGAGGACAAATCTATTTAGAGACCCATCAACCACCAAGTACCGCTAACGTAACTTTCAAAAACATATACATTTTAGCTAATGCTATACGTGTGTGTGTGTCTGTGTGTCTGTGTGGGTGTGTGTGTGTGTGTGTGTGTGGGCTAAATATATTTGAGCAGAGCGCTCTAGAATCTATGGCGTGCACGCGGCTAAATACGATTTCATCCAATCAGGAACAAGTAGACTATTTTGCCACAACCCTACTCACGACCAATGAGTGGAACAACACGATAGTAAAGCGCGGAAGCCATTCATTCAATGGCTGCTTGCAATTTTCACGCCCCACTCTATGACCCACCTGGGGGTCCCAACCCACAGTTTGAAAACCACTGGTATAGAATATCAGCAAGCAAAATAGCCCTGCCAGCATTGTACCAGTATTGTACTACTATATACAATCTAAAGTAAAGGCACACTAGTTTCATATT
>JAODLL010003560.1:10000-11657 GCA_026546735.1 Forbesichthys agassizii
ATAATAGACTTAAATAGACTGTTATTTGGTATGAGGTCATAAAACAATTTGTGGGAACCTTGACTTTTGTATCACAATGTGTGTAGGTTGTGGTGTCTCAAGGAGGGAGGTGTGTGGACATGCCATGCACAGCATTACATGTGCGTACATATCCAGCAGACTACACATTAATGGGAGCGATCCTTGTACATCACAATGTCGCCTGACAGAGAGGAGACACGGGCCGTCTGCTCGCTGCTCTCCCGAAATGTGTGCAGCAGATGAAGGCACGGCCTTGTTTGTGTGCACTGGCCCCTGGCGCTGTAAATCTGCACACTCTACATGTGGCACAGAGGGCCACACACAGACACTTGCTCATACGGTGTTGAGAACTCCCTAGACAACAATGGCGTCAGCCTTCAGAGGAGTCATAGCATATGGCCTGTGTCCTTTTTGGAGTTGCACCACCACCACAGCTATGGTGCAGGCAAGTCATCATCATGCTGAGTCTCACAACACACAGCTGGCGTTACAGCTTTTGGATTGGATTTATATTAAACCCTTATTTATTCCCCAATTCAAATGACGACGTGTCTCATGTTGTATGTTTCACAGTCATGGATTGAGTCTCGTCTAAGACTAAAAGAAAAATGCAATGATCAGCATAGGAAAATCAACATTCTTAGTGTAGGACTAGGCTTAATCCATGTCTGTGAAACTGGCGCTAAGAATTAGGCTATTGGCCTTGAATATCAGTTATACGTGTACACAATATATAATGTGTCATTGATAAAGAGTAAATATACTTTATATTATCTGCCATAGTCTTCTACAATTTAAGATAGAGAATGTGTGTGTGTTTGAGTGTGTATATTTATGTGTGTTTGTTTGATTTGTGTGTGTATCTGTGTGTCTTGGTGTGTTGAGCAGATGGCCCAGGCGGTCAGTTGCAGGGTGGCTTTGACTGGTCCAAAAGTGGAACCCAGTTAAATGGGATGGGGTGGGCAGTGCAGCAGGAGATGTTTTTTAGGTGGCGGGGGACGAAAGTGTGAAGAAAATTGTCTCAACTTTTAAGCCTGTATAATTATTCTTTAGTTATTTAGTGTAATACATTTTTGTTCATACTAAAAACGTAATAATGGGGAAAAAACAATTATGACTCCAGAGTTCAAGTCCCATGCGGGACATGAACCCTGCTCCCCCGCGCATTAAGGTAATGATACTCCAAGGTAAGCCATCAGACAATATTGTAGATTTCACCATCTTGATGTATTGTGACATTTATGTAATTTATGGCTGCACTGCAACTGTCTTGACGTCGTTACACATGGTTATGATATAGACTAGGCTCTTCACTGGTCAACGTGCCTACATGATCACTGTTCAGCAACACACGCCATTATATATCTTCCTATTAAAAAAGAAGCAAACTGCTCGGAAATATGCCCCTTACAATAACTGTACAAACCTATGAAATGCACAGAGGTCCCATAATGTGGAAATGACTTCGGCTCTCTATAGGTAATGCCTAGCAACAGTAACCACGGGGGGTGGGGCATTGAATAGTGGAAGTGCAATGCTGGTAGCCTCATGTTGGTCATCAAAGTAGGCAAATAAACAAATGTTACTCGGGCTATGCTACATTGGACGTTCTTATAAAAAAATGTTAAAGGGGGGG
>JAODLL010003561.1:0-14407 GCA_026546735.1 Forbesichthys agassizii
ATATATCTTAATTAAAATATTGCATTGCCAATAAATATTTGGAAGTGTTCAGTGGAATTAATGTTTGCTACATTCAATTAACTTTTTACTGACTGACACATTTTCTCGAAAATTACTTTCAACGACGTTTGCTGTGTTAATTAAGTGTTGTCCAATGACATCTATGTAGCTGCAAATGTGGAACATGTTAGTGTTATAACCTATAGGCAGAGTATTGTCATAATCACTAGCCTACCAGTAGCCTATCAAATGTTGCCTTCATTACCATCTGATTTAATCTTAAATGCATGCTGTCTCATTCTAATGTGAAATGCATGACATTTAAAACTGGAGTATGTTGACAAAACCATTGTGGAATTATCCATCACAGCAATTGAACAGGTTTAGTGCCCTACAGCACTAACAGAGTAGCCTACTAGCCTTGTGCCTTTTAACAGCTAAAACACAATAATCTACATCAGTAAGACAAATTATCACTTTGGTGTTAGCCATGTGAATGTTGCCCTACCTGCCCAACTCTTCTGTTTTTTAACTTGCGTTCAGTCCACTGCCATTCACGTTTGTGTAAAGTAACATACCACCCCGAATGCAGGGTTAGTTTAAAAAAAATATTTGCCTGATATAAAATAACATCCAGCATAAACCACAGCCAATTTCTGACTTATCAGAATACATTTTGTGGTTAAACAGACACCCCTATTGTGAATACAAAGCCTTAGCAGGACACTGAGCATTTGAAGGTTTTGTTCAAATCTGAAGACCATCTGTTTGATGTTGCCTCTTCCAGGCTGCAATTGCCTGACTCATTGATCCAACTGGAGAGAAGCTCGTCATCATTGATTATAGCAGATAAAGAGCTGTTGTAATTATAAAATTCTATGTGGAAGATGATAAACACTGCTCAAAGCCAACTGAGACAGGAGTCTTCATCCTTAATGAGATTTTATAGGAAAACCTAAGCAACCGTCCTGACAAATCAATAAAAGTTTCTCTCACTTTCAAATACTTTTGATAATCTCCTTTAAGGCTCTGATCAATGTGCACTTATTCAACTCATTATTACTTTTTCAAGCCTTCTTAAACTATGAGTCTTAAAAAATATAAAACTTACAATAACAAAGCACTACCTTGACACCAGGAGACTTTTATGTCCAATAGTATAAGATGGTCCATTATTTATTTTAAAAGTTTAATTCTGTAATTATTTCACAAAAAATACTGACATCGACGGATATATTTTCCTTCTGGTGCTCCAAAACAAGGCAGGAAGGAAAAGTAAGAAGCATTATCACCATTCACCGCACGTGATTGCTAGTTTACATATTGTGGGGCCCTGGATGACTCCCGACATAAGGGAATATGCCCCCAGCGAGGCCTGGTGTGTTCCCGCCAAGTGTCTCAATCAATGGAGAAAACACCAGGTGTGGCATATTAGCTAACCAATCAGCAACTGGAAACAAAAGGACACAGGAACAGACGATCAGGAGAGAGCAAGCGGGGAGGTAGGAAGGCTACTCTCACCGATCTACAGGCGATACGCCATGCGCAATAAATATCAAGATAGAACTGATCATTGGTTTTCTGACTTTAGGACTGGCTGTGTGTACTTACCTTGTGGATTTCCCTTACCCGACTGTCTCTCTATCTGTGTGTCTAACTGTTCCCCAGGATTACGGCAATACAGACTGAACACCAAACGGAGTGGCAATACTCCATTAAAAAAAAACCTCCATTAAGCATACATCTCGCCTCTGGGATTTATTCTTCGCCACTCAAGTGGCCACAATATGTTATAACCTGCTCTGATGACAGCAAAAAAAGGTTCTAAGCAGAGATGCACCAATGGACCACCTGTATGCTGGCTCCGGCATCCATGCACCGCAAAGACATTCACATTCACTAGCCCCTTATTATTTTAATCTAGAGAATGTACATGTTACTGTCATGGTAGTCTGCCAACATTACACATGACTGGGCAGTGTGGAAATTAGTGCAGGGAGAAGATGTTAGAAATTAACTATACTCGACATTCAAACTTTGAGCATCAATACCTTTTCAAATAAAACAGAGCAAATGTATTTGCATGCTTTTGCATTTGACCTTGGGATGTAGTAATTATTATATCATTGCATAATATCTTAAATAAACCATTTTCTTCAGTTTCTACCACCCAACAGCTAATCTGTATAGCGATGCCTGTGCTGCAACCTCAAAACATGAATGTACTGAAACACCTTAAACATGCTGTGTATTAGGTACCTCACCTCTATTTGAGGACTGAGTCTTAATGCCAGCAAGTATGACAGGCTTGTTTGATCTTAGCAGGAGGCCAGCTTCAATCAAGGAGGAGAGGAATGGAAAGCATGGCAGGGATCTCACCCATCCTGGCGACTTGATAATAAGATAATCACGTAATCCATTTTACCTGTACTGACGCTGCTGTGGGGATACCTTGTCCCGGTAAACAATAGCTCAGAAAAGACCCAATAAATATATACCGCATTATCTCTTTCACTCCGATTCAAAATTGAGAAAATGCATTATTTATTTCACAGGAGTTGACCTAGCCAGGAATGTTGTAAAATATGGCCAATATTGTAAAAACATAAATTTGTCCTTATTGAACACCATGGTCATATTTTTACAATAATGGCAATGCAAATATTTGTTTTCATGTACGGTATATATATTGGGCAGAAGTAATATCAATGTAAAATAAAGCTAATTAAATGACCTCACTCAGCATGCAAGCAAATGTGTTTGTTGTACTATTTAGCAGTGTGCAGTTGATAAACTGCTGGCAATCCAAGGATAAAAAAAAAATAAAAAAAAATAAATACAGCTGCAAGCGGCAATCATCAGGGTCCAAGCAGAATAGCAGCAGTCACAACAACTATTCGAATCGAAAGCGGTTCAGCGTCCTAAACAGGAGAGGTGGAATTATAGGAATGTTAAAGGGACCATTCCATGAAAACCAAGTATTTCTAGTTGTTTTTGGAATTAGTCATGTCGAGGTAACCCGGAGAAGTACACAGCCATATATATATATATATATATATATATATACATATATACATATGTGGGTGTATATATATATATATACACATATATATGTGTGTGTGTGTGTATATATATACACATATGTGTGTGTGTGTGTGTGTGTGTGTGTGTGTGTCTGTGTATATGTTAGTTAGTTAGTTAGTTTAGTTGTCATTCGATCATGTTTGAACACAAGGGAATGAAAATTGTTACCCAGGTACGGCAGCGTAAAGGCACATATACTTATAAATCAATAATAAATAACAATAATCATAACCTAGGACTATGTAAAACAATAAGAACTATATAAAACACATCTAAAACAGTTTAAGATCAGTTTAAAAGCAGCATAGTAAGTGCCTCATAGTCACCAGCAGATCGAGACTGAGTAAAACAGGTGTTTGGTGTCCTTTTAATTCCTAAGCCTAATAGCTTCTGGGAAGAAACTACACTTCATCTTTGTTGTCCTTGCTTTGAGGCTGCGCAGCCGTTTGCCAGAGGGGAGAGGGGAGCAGTTCCCATACCAAGCAGTGATGAAGAATGTCAAGATACTCTCCACCACGCACCAGTAGAAAGAGGTCAGGATTGCTGGGCTGAGGCCGGCCCGTCTCAGCCTCCTCAGGAAATATAGGTGCTGGTGGGCCTTCTTAATAATGCTGACTGTATTGATAGTCCACTTAAGGTCGTTGGAGATGTGCACACCCAAATATTTAAAGGTGGACACCATCTCCACAGCTGCTGCTATAATGAAGAGTGGAGGGGGAATGCAGCTACCTCTCCTAAAATCCACAATAATCTCCGTGGTCTTCTCAACATTGATGCAGAGGTTATGCCGTGTTGTCAGCAAACTTCAACATATGATTGTACCTTGCACAGCAATCATAAGTGAGGAGCTTGTACAGCAACGGGCTCAGCACACATCCTTGGGGGGAGCCAGTGTTAAGAATGATGGAGGAAGATGAGACACTGTGGATCTTAACTGACTGTGGCCTGTTTGTTAAAAAGTCCAGGACCAAGCTGCAGAGCGATGGCTTTAGTCCCACCAGCAGCAATTTGTTGACTAAAGTCTGCGGAATTATAGTGTTGAAAGCAGAGCTAAAGTCCAGGAAGAGAAGCCTGACATAGGAATTCCTGATCTCCAGGTGAGTGAGAGCAGAGTGGATGACGGCTGACACGGCATCAGAAACCGACCAGTTCTCTCTATAAGCATACTGATAAGGGTCCACATTAATGTTAATAGTGCCCTTTATATGTGCCTGAACCAGTCGCTCAAAGCATTTCATGATAAATGGCGTGAGTGCCACTGGACGATAGTCATTCTTGCTTTTCACAGCTGAGTTTTTAGGCACAGGGACAATAGTGGATGTCTTAAGACAAACCAGCACCGCCGCTTGGGAGAATGAAATGTTGAAGATGTCTGTTAACACCCCTGTGAGTTCCTGAGCACAGCCCGAGAACCCTTCCCGGGATGTTGTCCGGGCCTGCTTATTTGCGGGGGTTGATCCTCTGCAGCGTCTTCTTCCTCACATCCTCAGCCGACACACTAAAAGGCAGTTCACTGGTGGAAGTGTGAGCCGATTGCTGTCAGAGGAGTTGGGTCTTTCAAAGCGGGCATAGAACATGTTGATGGCATCAGGAAAATTTGGATCCCGGGGACAATCAGAATCCCTCCTTTTGTAGTCCGTGATGCTCTGTATGCCCTTTTACATGCTCCGGGGGTCGTTGATGGAGAAATGGCCCTGTATCTTGAGGGCATAGGCAGCCTTTGCCCTTTTAATGCCAGCCCCCAGCTCCCTTCTTGCTGTTTTCAGTACCACTGCATCTTCAGACCTGAAGGCTGTGTCCTGTGCCCTTAGAAGAGACCTTACTGCTCCAGTCAACCAGGGTTTCTGATTAGGATGGATGGTTATAAGCCTGGTGGTGGTGACATCCTCCATACATTTGCTAATGCATCCACAGACAGATGACACACATTCCTCCAGGTCCACTTGCCCCCCTCACTTGTTGATGCTTCTCTGAATACCTGCCAGTCAGTGCACTCAAAATAGTCCTGGAGCATAGAATCAGCTCCACTGGGTCACACATTGATGGTTCTCTGTGTGGGCTTGTGCACTGGACGATAAGCAGGAACCAGCAGGATGGAGATGTGGTCAGAGAAGCCCAGGTGGGGGAAAGCCACCGCCTTATAAGCCACTCGTCTGTTGGTATACACATGGTCCAGTGTATTCTTTTCCTGTGTTGCTAAGGAGATGTGCTGGTAAAAGCGTAGCAAAATGTCTGTCAGTTTAGCCTGGGTGAAATCTCCCGCTACCACAAAGAAAGCCTCTGGGTGTGTTGACTGGAGCTCCCCGATGTGATCATGAAGCTCCCTAAGTGCTGTGCTAACATTAGCACTCGGTGGAATGTAAACAGCTACAATGTACACAACTGTAAACTCCTGGGGTAGGTAAAACGGCCGACATTTCAGCGATAGGTATTCCACAGACTTCGAGCAGTGGCTACTCACCGGGCTACAGCTTGTGCACCAGTTTTTATTGATGTAGATACACAGCCCCCCACCATGAGATTTCCCCGACAAATGGTTACGGTTGGCTCGGAACAGGAGTAGCCCATCGGTCTGATGAGGTGAGTCCGGCATGTTGCTGTTGAGCCATGTTTCTGTTAGGATAAATGCACAACAGTTCCGCATTTCACTGTAGCTGCTCAGTCTGAGACGTATTAGGTCCATCTTGTTGTTCAATGAGCGGACGTTAGCCAGAAAGAGTGTTGAAAGTGCGGGCCTGTTACTAGCCCTTAGCCTACCTAGTAGCCCAGCCTGCTTGCCTCGCTTCTGCCTCCGTGCGCACCACTTCCTCCTTTCCTTGTGTCTGTGTGTCTTGTTCCTTCGGGTTGCTGACCTTAAGAGCCGCAGTCTTCCCAACACTGCTTTTAACTCTGGCTTAATCGCTATAATGTGAACAGCAAGTTGAAATAGTTCAATCGAACTGTACCTAACTATACACTCTATCTTATATAAGCTAGTCGCCGCCGCCGGTAGCTGAGAAGTCGCTGCACTACTGCGTGCTGCCATCTTGCAAAGTGTATATATAAATAGAAATATGTATGTATGTATGTATGTATAAAGGTTACACAGTAAAACAAAGCGCTATTTTACAAATGCCTATGTTAGAATATAATATAAGTTAGAATATAATGAAATACATACTGGATGAGAGTAGAGTGTATATAGACTCCTTCCAAAAAATTGCATCTGCCGTCGAGTCATCCGCAGAAATAACAATTTCTTCAGATAGATTGTTTTCGGAGTACCAGGTAGTCGCTTTCATGCCGAAAACACGCTTCCACTGCTTCTTGAACAGTTTACTTTGTCTTCTTAGCCATCGTCGCTAACTTTTACGCACTAAAAACTAACATTTACAAACGACCCACGAAGCCAGGTTCAACAACATATGATATACGCAAAAAGATTTCGCCAAGTGACCATCCACTGCCTATATAAATCTATATATCTTTTTCAAGGCTATTTCATTGGCTATACGATGCACTGGTCATCAATACAGCTGGTTGCAATTTGCTCTGTATGTAGGCAAAAGAATAGAGGCTGGCACTTACTTACAAGAGAGAAGGAGTTACCCTGCCGGAGGAAGCCCGGGTCCCCTGTCTGAAGCCAGGCCCAGAGGGTTGGCTCGCCGGCAAGCGCCTGGTGGCTTGGTTTGTCACAGAGCCCAGCCAGGCACAGTCCGAAGAAGCAACGTGGCACAATTTTTTTCTTCATCCTATGGGCTTACCATTGGGGGAAGGAGCCAGAACTTGTGCGGGAGGTGGAGCGCTACCATTTAGATCTGGTGGGGCTTACCTCAACGCACAGTCTTGGTTTTGGAACCGTTCTCCTCTATTCTACTCTGGAGTTGCTCAGGGTGTGAGGCACTGGGCGGGTGTGGGGATACTCACAAGTCCCCGGCTGAGCACCGCTATGTTGGAGTTTACCCCGGTAGACGAGAGGGTCACCTCCATGCGCCTACAGGTGGTTGGGGGGGAGAAATCTGACTGTTGTCTGTGCATATGCACCCAACAGCAGTTCAGAGTATTCGGCATTCTTGGAGACCCTGAATGGAGTCCTGTATGGGGCTATAGTAGGGGACTCCATGGTTCTACTGGGAGACTTCAACGCGCACATGGGCAATGATGGAGATACCTGGAGAGTGTTTGGGAGGAATGGCCTCCCTGATCTAAACCCAAGCAGGCGTTTGTTGTTAAACTTCTGTGCTAGTCATGGACTGTCTATAACAAACACCATGTTCGAACATAAGGTAGCTCATAAGTGTATGTGGTAACAAAGCACCCTAGGCCGAAGGTCAATGATCGATTTTGTGATCATATAATCTAACCTGAGGCCGCATGTTTTGGACACTCTGGTAAAGAGAGGGGCAGAGCTGTCAACTGATCACCATCTGGTGAGTGGGTCAAGGAGTGACGGAAGACTCTGGACAGACCTGGTATGCCCAAACGGGTAGTGCGGGTGAACTGGGAACGTCTGGAGGAGGCCTCTGTCTGTGAGATCTTCAACTCACACCTCTGGCGGAGCTTCTCTGGCATTCCTGTGGAGGTTGGAGACATTGAACTTAAGTGGGCAATGTTCAAAGCTTCCATTGCTAAAGCTGCGGCAGAGAGCTGCGGTCTTAAGGTCATAGGTGCCTCAAGAGGCGGTAACCCTCGAACATCGTGGTGGACACTGGTGGTCAGGTAAGCGTCCGACTGAAGAAAGAGGCTTTTCGGGATAGGTTGTCCCGGAAGACTCTGGAAGCAGTTGCAAGGTACTGACGGGCCCAAAGGGCTGCAGCATCTGCTGTAGCAGAAGCAAAGAAGTGGGTGTGGGAGAAGTTCGAAGAAGCCATGGAGAAAGACTTTCGGTCGGCACCAAAGTGTTTCTGGAAAACCATCTGCCACCTCAGGAGGGGGAAGCAGGGAACCATCCAAGCTGTGTACATTAAGGATGGGACACTATTGACCTCAACTATGCGGGTAATTGGGCAGTGGAAGGAACACTTTGAGGAAATCCAATCCGACTGATACGCTCTCTATGGTAGAGACAGAGCTGGAGGCTGATGGGGGATCATCATCAAGGTCACTGAGCTAGTAAAAACACTTCACAGGTGCAAAGCCCCAGGGATTGATGAGCTCTGTCCAGAAATGCTAAAAATTTTGGATGCAGAGGGGCAGATGTCTTGGATGACACAAGTCGAGGACAGTGCCAAGGGAGTGGCACACTGGGGTGGTGGTTCCCCTCTTCAAAAAGGGGGACCAGAGAGTATGTGCCAATTACAGGGGTATCACACTACTCAGCCTTCCTGGTAAAGTCTACTCTAAGGTGCAGGAAAGGAGGGTTCGGCCGATTGTCGAACCTCAGATTGAGGAGCAACAATGCGGACTCTGTCCTGGTCGTGGAACAACGGACCAGCTCTGTACTCTTGCAAGGATCCTGGAGGGGGCCTAGGAGTATGCCCTTTCGGTCTACATGTGTTTTGTATATCTGAAAAAGGCGTATGATCGGGTCCCTCAGGAGATACTGTGGGTCCTACAGGGGTATGGGGTGAAGGGGTTCCTTTTAAGGGGAATCTATTCCCTGTACGCCAAAAGCACGAGCTGTGTACGTTGGAGCGGGAGATTGGCCGGAGAATCAGAGCAGCGGGAGCTGTATTGCAATCATTTTACCACACTGTTGTGATGAAAAGAGTGCTGAGCCGGAAGGCAAAGCTCTCGATCTTCCGGGCAATTTTCGTTCCTACCCTCACCTATGGTCATGAAGGGTAGGTCATGACCGAAAGAACAAGATCACGGGCACAAGTGTCCAAAATGGGTTTTCTCTGAAGGGTGGCTGGCTTCTCCCTTAGACAGGGTGAGAAGCTCTGCTATTCGTGAGGAACTCGGAGTAGAGCCGCTGCTCCTTTGCATCGAAAGGAGCTTGTTGAGGTGGTACGGGCGTCTGGTAAGGAGGCCCCGTAGGCGCCACCCTTGGGAGGTGTTCCAGGCACGTCCAGCTGAGAAGAGGCCTCGGGGAAGACCCAGGACCAGGTGGAGAGTTTATATCTCCACAGAGCTGGCTGATGTTGCTCAGCAAAACGAAGTTTGGGGTCCCTTACTGGAGCTGCTGCCCCCGCGACCTGACTCCGGATAAGCGGGAAAGGATGGATGGATGTAGTTGGTCCATGTTTGATTTATTCAAACAGGTGTACAGTGCATTGCAGTAATCGAGACGTGCTCTGTCACTTTCCTCTTCTGACTCGGGTTCATACATGGAAGGCTGTAATCCTGGCGCAGGAGAAGCCATTGTTTACTGTCAGGCCAGTAGGCACGTTGACTGCGAGGTTGGATCACAGTGGATGAGTTGATTAATGTTAGCCAATCACAGCACAGCTAATTATATAGGTAAAATTGAAAGAAACAGTCGCTAAATCAGCCTGTCAACACTATAGGGGGTGAAATTAACTTTGAAGGACATGATTAAAAAAAATGCTAAGGTGTTTTTTCATAAAAAAATATTTCCTACTTAACAAAAACATCTTAGGTAATAATAGAAATGAGCTGTAAAATGTATGGAATGTGCCTATGGAAGTGGACAGAAGAATGTGAACTCTGTAGAGTAAAAGGTTTTCCACATACTGTACAATAGTGTCTTAAGAAGATGCGTTTGATGAAGGTGGAGTTAATTTACCCATAATCCTAATCCTAGTTAACAGATATGTTGTTGAACTTTCTTATTTGTGTAAATTAATTTAATGTTAATTGTACATTAAAATCAAAACAACATATCGAGAGCATTTACAGTAGAATAATATAGACTTGAATTTTTTGTAGTTTCTCTAGCTTCTCTAACACGCAAAAGGCTACTGTTGGATGAAACACAGAATATACACACACATAATAAAATCTAAATGCATATGCTATAAGATTAATTACATTAACATTACCTCAAACAGACATAAATACCAGTGAAACTGGTATTCATTAATTAATTAATAGGTAAACATTTGTCTGTGATTTGAATCCTATTTTTTCAAATGTATTTTGTCAATCAGAAGTTTTCATGCAGCCTGCTGTAACCAGACCCAATATTCACTTCATGAATAGGTCTGGCTACACTCCATTGGGAAGTGTTCACAGTCATTTCCTCATCCTGGGCATAGACCTCTGGTTAATTTGGATACTATTGGACAGCGCTGAACTAATCAACATTGCTACAACTGGTTTGATCACCTCATCTACCTCTACCACATTTTAGGAACACATTTGATTTTGTCATCTCACTAACCCACCCTGATTAGTCCGCCAGCAGGGTGGCCGTGAAAAGCCTAATGCCAAGAGGTTTTACAGACATTAACCTCAGCTAAATAAATATTGAGCTGAGAGCATAGTCGGGCGGAGCTATAGGCTAGTTTTGATGCCCTCTTTGAATAAATGTGGTTTAAAGATAAGTTGTGGGTTTAAGCAAATGTATATACACACACACAACTGTATAAGCGTTCAGGGTAACAACATGTCAAAATACTCAACATTGAATAATGAACTGATTGTTATTGCCAGTGGTGTCATTTAGAAATGGGCACATTTACCATTTTATCATTGGAATACAAACTATGCACCCTAGTGCATTCATCATAATAAAAATATATTTTAACAACGCAGAGATCTCTAAGACAATACTTGCATTCACCCAGTATGTCACCTGTAAAACCAGAGGAGATAAGACCTTGGACCAGCTGTATGCCAATGTTAAGAAGGCATACAGCGCCAATGCCATGCCACCACTGGGCAAATCTGACCACTGCCTGGTACAGCTGACTCCAAAATACACACCTGCAGTTAGGAGGAGACTGTCTGTCACTACAAGATCAGTGCAGTGTTGGTCTGAGGAGGCAGAGGCGGCCCTTATGGAGTGCTATAGGTCAACTGACTGGGAGGTGTTTCAGCAGGACCACTGTGATGACATTGATAGGCTTGCGGAATGCATCACTGATTACATCAGGTTCTGTGAGGAAACCATCATTCCCACCAAGAAGATCCGCTGCTTCCCAAATAACAAGCCATGGAATATTAAGAATATAAAATCACTGCTGAACAAAAAGAAGTATGCTTTTATGGCAGGGGACAGTGACGAGTCTAGGAGAGAAATCCAGAGAGAATTAAGGAGGGAATTGAGGAGAGCTAAAGACTGCTATAGGAAGAGGTTTGAGGAGAAGCTCCAGTTTAACAGCCCCAGGGAGGTGTGGGAAGGCCTGAGGACCATCACTGGAATGAATAAGCCAGCAGGAGCGGTGGAGGGAACAAAGGAAAGAGCTGATGAGCTAAATACGTTTTTCAACCGGTTTGAATCATCCTTTAGGCCCTCACTTCCCTCCCCCTCCCTAACCCCCTTATACCTACCACAGGCACCAACTCCCTTCTCCTCCCCCTCTTCCACCAACTTTGACATCACAACCAGCCAGGTCAGATGCCAACTAACTAAAACCAGGGTCACCAAGGCCAGGGGACCTGACAACACCCACCCCAGAGTGCTTAACGTGTGTGCAGAGCAGCTTGCGGGAGTGTTCCAGCATCTCTTCAACCTCTCATTGAGGCTGAAAAAGGTGCCAAAAATCTGGAAGACTTCTTGCATCATCCCTGTGCCCAAAAAGGGAAGTTCCGTCGCCATAACAGACTTCTGGCCTGTGGCTTGTAGAAAATTGTGCTAGACATTTTAGATATTCTATTTTAGCTATATATTAGATCTTATAATGGTTGTGTTTGAGAGAATGCTATGTTATTGCTTAAAAGTAAACAGACAGGAAGAGAACACCAATTACTGAGCAGGACAGGAGAACCTAGTGAAGCCGGCTATCTCTCAGGGCCAATGTGTGGCAGATTTGGTGGCAGGGACGTCAGCTCTGCCTGACAACTCCTAAGTTACCAGGCAGGCATGAGAGGTCATCAGCACCTAGGGACTAAAAGTTTATGTTTAACAGTTTAGATATGCTCACATGAGCTTATTTGTGTGTCACACTATTGTAGGGTTTAGACTATCTGATGCATAACAAAGTGCCAGAGAAGCAGATAGAGACAGCACTCTGCACTCTGACTTTCAAGCCACCAGTAAACAATAGAGAGGCAGGGTGTTGAGACAGGAAGGGTGTGTTTACAGATATCTCCTCCAGCAAAGATGCCCAGCAGGAAGAGAGAAACGACGTGAGCTTCAAGAATTGGGAGAGAGGTCCGATGACACTCAATTAAGATCAGATTGGGAGAAACTGCCCAAGATATTATTAGTGGGCCGAGGGAGAGGCAGCACACAGACTTCGTGAACTGCTGATATATTGTTATCGGTCAGGGAAAGAAGCGGCCCATAGCGCTATGGATTGTAATTTTGATCTACCATTATTATATTAAAGCTGATGTTATTATATTAAAGCTGATTTTGTTAAACTTGGACACATTGTTTCCTCCTACTTATACTCCACAAACGAACACGCTGGAACTGGGTGAGAAGACACCACTCTTTTCCAAAAGGCTCTTACTTCTCACATCATGAAGACCTTTGAGAGACTGGTTCTACAGCATCTCAGGCCTCTGGTGAGTGACTGCTTGGACCCCTTGCAGTTTGCATACCAGGCTGGTATTGGGGTGGAGGACGCAATCATCTATCTGCTCCACAGAGCTTACAACCATCTGGAGAATCTGCACAGCATGGTGAGGATTATGTTCTTCAACTTCTCCAGTGCTTTCGATACCATTCAGCCACTCAGGCTGGCGGAGAAGCTGTCTGGATGCGTGTGGACAAGGACATGGTGGCCTGGATCACAGACTACCTCACCAATAGAACTCAATATGTCAGGCTGCATGGCTGCCTGTCGGACGTGGCAACGAGCCACATTGGCACTCCCCAGGGAATGGTACTGTCACAATTTCTGTTCACCACATACACTTCGGACTTCTGTTTTAACTCCGGAACGAGCCACCTCCAAAAATTCTCGGACGACTCCTCCATCGTAGGCTGCATTACGGATGACGAGGAGGAGGAGTACAGAGACCTGATTGACAGCTTTGTTGGATGGTGTGATAGAAACCACCTACAACTAAACACCGGAAAAACCAAGGAGCTGGTAGTGGACTTCAGGCGTAGCAGGAGCCCCCACACCCCTGTAGTAATAAGGGGGGAGGCAGTAGAGATGGTGACAGAGAGGAGGATGAGAGGGAAGCTGACAGCCATCATGAAAAACCCTTCTCACCCTCTCTACGCTGACGTAGACTCCACAACACAACAGCACCTAAGGGACGGCCTTTACACTGAACGTGATTGTACTTACGGCCTATCACATTGAACTAATGCACTTTTACTGCATTAGAAGGGGGGACATGCATGGTCATGTACATAGATGTGTATATATTTATTTGTGTGGGTGTGTGTGGGTATATGCAGGAGTACGGGTATGTATGTATACGTGTATACAGTATATACTGTATATAATATGTATGTATGGGTACATGTATGTAGATGTGTATGGGTGGATGTGTGTGTCTGTATATATATATATATATATATATATATATATATATATATATATATGTGTGTGTGTGTATATATATACATGTAATTGGGTGTATGTACGTATGTGCTTGCATGTGTGTACATCATGTACATTCACCAGAGATACGGTTCATACGGTTTTTATTGTTATTTTATTTTTTATTTTTGACTCTTGATAATGATATATATTTCCCTGTGCTGCTGAAACCAACCGGAATTTCTCCTATGGAGGATTAATAACGTAATTTTCTTATCTTATCGTATCTTGAGAGAGAGACTGACTCTTGTATGAGAAGGATATGGGGTGACGCTGGTTTCTTTTATCTTGCGACAAGGAGCCACAGCAAAGCATATCTTTGCCAGCCTCTCCACACACACACACTCACTCATTGGATAGAAGCCAGGTGTTTGCCCATAGGCATGCAGGTTAGAGGTGGAGACAGACGGGATGGAGGACAGATTAGATTAGATTCACTTTGCAGCGTACATCGACACATGCATATTAATATGCAACTTACTCTATAGGTAAACACTAGGTGACTTATTATAGTCCACCATACAAAATGCTCAAATAAAGTAAAATACTTGGCTATATACGAGTTTGTATGTGTGTGTGTGCGTGCATGTGGCTGGGCTGTGGGTGCTTTATTAATAACAGATGGTAAACTTTTTATCTGTAGACAGAGAGGGGAAAAAATTAGAGGAAGAAATGATTCCAATGATGGATAGATGACTGGGGGGTTGGGGGGTGGTGGGAGGGGGGGGGGGGGGGGGGGGGGGGGGGGGGGGGGGGGGGGGGGGGGGGGGGGG
>JAODLL010003561.1:14417-34620 GCA_026546735.1 Forbesichthys agassizii
GCCCCCCCCCCCCCCCCCCCCCACCCCACCCCACCCAACCCCAACTCTCTGATCCGGTACATAGAATCAAAGAACAACACTTCCTTTTATTGACATGCTTCAAGCCATTGATCTCCTCCCATCTCTTTTCTCTGCGTCTCTGCGTTCGGTCTAGAATCGAACAAAGTTCCCCTACATCGCTTACATTTAGTGTTTTTTAATCATATATTTTGACCTGGTATTTTCTGTTCTAATCTCCAATAATAATCACCAAAATGTATTTGATTATATTATTGGTATATAGCTGCAGATGCTCAGCCAATATCTGGAGGTCCACTGTAATCTAATCTTTAGTAGGAGGGTAAAGCAACTAACCTGACACATCCATCTGGGACACCGTCCATCGAAATTCTTTTAAAAGGGAAATTCTTTTTAAAGGGCAGGCGCTTAAAAACAAAAACTTGGCAGGTGTTTGGACAAACCTGTGAAAAAGCAGAGCCTGTTGCAATCCGGGAGAAGATGAAAACATATTTTCCATTGAGAAAAGCCTTTAGTGCGGTTCTGTGCTCTTCTAATAAATTCAAATAAACCCGCCATTGTTGTTTCCGAGTTGTTTTCAAGTCGCGTTCATCACACCTAAACCCAGGGATTAAATTGGCCTTGGTAACTTAAAAATTATGAATTGACCGTTATTAGGATATATAATTGAACATTATTTTCTCAGACGTATTGTTATTATACATTTATTTTTGGAGAGTTTGTCTAAAATCTCTGGATACAGATCAGTTTCTGACGTGGTTGAAATATCATGCACGCATAAACGACGTGAGATGATTACAAGGCTCCGTTCAAGTCGGTGTAATGTTAACATTTCCGTTTGAACGTAGGCCTATGGCAGTTGTGGACTGAACAGGCAAATATTTGTTTGTTTTGAAACTGAAGTTGCTAAATAGATAGATTACTCCGTTTAGTGTATTCTAATATAAAAATAAATAGCCATATGTTTTAGTACTCTACGACGCCCAATTCACGACAAATGGGGCTATTCCGCATGTAGCTAACAGTAAGTTCACTGGTACGATTTACAAACTCTCCAGACTGATTCTCGTGGCCAAGTCAAACTGAAAGCTTTGAAGCAACAATCTGGAAATAAAAGTTTAAACAAGCACCCCCCTTTGCACCTTTGGTTATTTAGGTGCTATGAGCAGGATAGTCCAGTTGTTAGGGTGTTCCGAAAGGTTGTGGGTTTGATTCTCTGCACCAATTCGTGAGCAAGATGTCTAGCCCCTACCTCATCCTCAATACAATCCTCACTGTGAATGAAATAAAAGCCTTTAATAGTGGAGTTGGTTTTATTATCAGGTGTGAACCTTCCAGAAGAATGTGCTAGAACCAGTGACGCGTTTCCACTCTGTCAGAAGAGTGGACCACTAGAGAGCACTGGCAGAGCTAAAATAGAGTGCAGCGCTCCCATTGGCCCACGCGATGATACACTGTTTGCTTTGACAGTGAGCGCTTACCACTAACTTGCCGTAGGTGTTGCCAAAATAACCTACACTGGAAAGTGGCTGCTGAGTCTCCCGACAGGTAACCATGGTTACCAGTCATCAACTGGCATTGCTATTCTATTCTAAACGTCTAGTTAGAGGGTAAACTGTGAATGTGGCTAGCTTGGAATGCACCAGGTGCTGTGGGCAGGCAGGCGGGCGGGCGGGGGCATAAAAAAATAGTTTCCCCGCCAGTTTGCCACATCATTTCTCATGGTGTCTTGTTGCCTGGCACCCAGCAGAGATTTAATAAACCAGCCATGTTGGAAAGGCTCCTCATGCTGTGAGATTAGTGGAGTGGAGATTAAAAAGCAAGGCTTTTTGTTCTGGACATTTAATTAGTCTGTCTCACCGTGCTCTGGCAAGGGTCCCGCCCTGCACTCGCACACACACACACGCACGCACACGCACGCACACACACACACACGCTGGTCACGCTGGTCAATTGGCTAATCGACCCATGTGACATCACAGGTTTTGTTCCGGGGCAGCTTCGGCCCATGTTGAGACATTGCCACGGCAACAGCCATGAAACGGTTTGTCATCTGCCTTTTCTTCTCTGTTCACTGTTCCCTGTTTTTCCCCTGTTTCCTCTGTCTTTGTCTCTACCTCTGTGTATGTGTGTGTGTGCGTGCGTGTGTGTGCGTGTGAGGTCATGGGACTTTTGACTGGCCTGGTTGGGACCATTGATTTACTACTTCTGCATGAATGGATGACACACGTGTACACACACACACGCGCACACATGCACATACAGAAACGTATTGTGTAACACACAGACACAAATGCAAGCCTTTACTTACTAGTCACACACACACACACTTACTTTCTGGTCTCACATGGCAGAGGAAATATACTTCATGCATATAATTTTTGATTGATGAATGAAATCCTGTTTATTAAGGAAATGCCATGAAATTGCCCCCGTGTGTGTGTGTGTGTGTGTGTTTTATTTTCATGCTACATCATCCTTGTGTGTGTGTGTGCGTGCGTGTTTGCGACCACAACACCACAGCACAATGTATACCTTGAGCGCGTGGTGGGCGTGCACGCGCGTGTGTTTGAGGGGGAGGTCAGTCTAGCGTGGGGCCGACAGATCCCTTCAGATGAACGCAACGCGTTCCGTTACACAGACGCGTATACATACTGTAGGGTAGCGTGCATCCCTGCATGCGGGTTAGTGCGCGCCTTACATGACTGATCACTTTCCCCAATGTCAACACATCTCTGTGCTTGGCTCTGTGCACAGAGCGTGTGCGTGTGTGCGTGTGTGTTCATGTGCGTCTCGCTTCCGCCATGTAGACAATGTCTGATTTATAAGATTACACATATTTACTCTGTAATCAGGGTGTGTGTGTGTGTGTGTGTGCAGGGAATTCTCAAAGTTCCTCTCTCTCTCTGTCTGCCCCAAGCCCCCCCTGTGTGCCCCCCTTCAAAGGAGACCATTGAGAGAGAAGTAAACAGGCATGGCAGGGGCAAAGCTAGCGACGCGCCAATGCTACACACACGTGCGCGCGCTAAATGTGTGGTTTTCAGAGCTATTTAGGTTAGTTGGTGTGTGTGTGTGTGTGTGTGTGTGTGTCTGCATGGTTGTGTGTTACATTGGCTCCCACGGTGTGCTTGCGTTGGATTAGCCTGCTAATCAAAGAGGCTTTTTTCCCCTTCATTACAGAGCGTCTAGCCGTGCTATCTGAGCTTTAGCAACGCGATAGCGCTTGCAGTGATGCAATGCTCCTTTCAATAGTATTTGTAGCCTGTTAGCATTAGCACTCCAGGGTCATTAGGGGTTGGGGCGTTTCAGCTCCGCAGGTCTCTGCTGCCCAGCGCTCCTTAGCTGCTGGGCCCAAGACCAAAACCATAACCTCAACCCTGTGCGTGCGTGCGTGCGTGAGAGAGAGAGAGAGAGAAAGTCAGTCAGTCAGAGAGTGTTTCTTAGCATCTCATGTCACTCTGGTCTGGACTGCATCAAGTGTGTGGTTTAAGGTAGACCCTTTGGGACCTGTGTGTGTGTGTGTATTTTCCATGTGTGTATGTGTGTGATTATTCAGTATCAGAACTGTGGCTCGTCTATCTTTCTTTCCGTTGCGGGTCATAGGTGTGAAAACGTCTGGTTTCCACTCCAGCCAATCACAGCACTGATGTCATTTGTTAAAGCCTCTTTGTTAGCAGAATGATGACATCAGCCATTGTAATGGTCAGCATTAAAGACTATTTGGGAAGTGATGTCACACATTTAGACACCGCTGCTTCAGTCTTTAGAAAAAGCTTGTAGTGACTGTTATCCATTAAATTACTTTTATTAAGGACACTTTGGCAGAGAACATGGTTTATGGTGTGTGACCAGATAGCCAATCAGGAGAGCCTGGATGTGACATGTGGGCAGAGACACTGACACAGTGCAAGCACAATAACGCACGCACGCGCTCACACACTCTTGTCATACAGATACAACTACCCCACTCTCATAAACAAACACATACACAAACACACAGAGCTGATTCACACCAGAAGACAAAAAACACAGGCACACACCGCAAACCAAAAGCATGCACCGCGAGACAATAACTATAGTTTATTGTCACATCCTCCCATATTTCTTCCTGTATGAACATGACATGGACGCCAGATATATAAGCTCCTCGTTTGAACCCCAGAGAGACGTGTTGTGGAGTTATTTCACTGTCAGCCTGCCAGTTAGGCTCCCCAAATTACAATGCCTTCCACATTTGGGTCATTTCGCTGACACTTGTCAGCGGGTGCAACAGTGCAATTAGCTTCAGCTGGGCTGAATTACAGAGTATAAAGCATGCTAGGTTAAAAAACAACTAGTTGGGAGGAAAAAAAACATGCTGAAATCTCTTTGTTGCTGTATAATTACATAAACACCATTGGGAGAAAATATACTATTGCATAAGCACAGTGATGAGAAAGATAAAGGCAAACAAACTTCTGATGTGTTGGTCAAATTGTCTGAGGTGGAACTTCCTAGGTAGAAACATGTTCGTGCCACAAATATACAGTATGCAAGAAAATATGTTGAAGTTCAAAGTTCAAAATCATCATTGTAATTTCTTATGGAATCAAACTAATTTACCTAAATAAGAAATAACACCTGAAAAGTGAGGATGAAAACTTGACAACGAGAGCCTATACGTGACAACGAGCACAGCCAGACTGCAGATGGCACAAGTTGTGCCTTTGCACTTGACCTTGCATTAAGCTAGTGGCTGATTGTGTAATCAGCGATTGGCACAATCAGACCATTCCCCAAAGTGTGACGATATTAGGCCTAAAACGAGCACTAACACGTTAGTACAAGACCCCAGTGTGTTCAAGGTTAATTGACAAGCCCAAGGTTGACTACAGTAATATGAAGCCAAAGTCTCGCACCCCACTTCTCAGCTAACATCCACTCTGGTTAATAAGCAGATAAACAATCTTTATAGCTGGGACATCATATGAGTTTTTCCCCACGCAATTAATGTTCTAGGTTGTTTGTATTTGCCAATACAATGTATTTGCCAATACAATTTGAACACCTACTTTTTAAGTAACTAAACAAAGGAAGCACTTCAATTGTTTTCCAACAACTACTGTACACTTCCCATGAGTATTTGCCTGTGAAGACACCAGCTTTATGAAGTGGTTTTACCCTAGACTTGGCTGGTTCAACTCCAGGGTTGTGTGTGCGTGCGTGCGTGTGTGTGTGTGTGTGCATGCGTGTGTGTGTGTGTGTGTGTGTGTGGGTGGGGGGGGTGTAGGTTTGGGTTCGGTAGAAGACAGAGCTGTTGGACACATCAGGGTGTATTTTAAGGCCAGCTTTACATCCGCCGCTCTGGGAATATATGTGTGTGCGCATACATATACATATTTATGCGTGTGTGTGTTTGTGCATGTGCACATGCAGCCTGGGAGGTGAGTATGAACTGTTAATGAAAGGCCACTGTGTGTGTGTGTGTGTGTGTGTGTGTGTGTGTGTGTGCATGCATGCGTGCGCGCGTGCGCGTGTGTGTGTAATGAGTAGAGAGAAAGCTTCTGTGTGATTATAGGCCTCCACATAGAGACAGAGCAGCTAAATATGGTCACAGACTAAACACTGACACACACACACACACACACACACACCGCTATGAACATGTTGTGCTCATGTGTGCAGTTACATTGCATGCACACGCTGTCCTCATATGCACATAGACATACAGCATCTCGACATACACACCATACCACAGTTACACATGTTGTCCATACGCACAAGCGCACACACCACAAAACCATATATATTGGCTCCATGCACTACATCTGGCGAAAGGCTGAATCTACAGTCTGAAAATATCGATAAAACAGTTATTTTTACCATTCAGAGCAGGATTTATGGAAAACCTTCTCAATAATGTTACGTGTATTTTTATGTCAGTTATCGCATGACGAAATGAAAATTACAGTATGTAATGGCTTTTGTTATTTACATGAAAATGTTGTCTGAATGGCTATATTTTAGCCTGAAATATAGTGTGGCGTGTTCCTGCGTGGAGCATCCAGCCAACGTAATTTAAGGACTTGACTGATTATAAAAACAACAGGTGATTTCAGCGTGCTTAATCAGCTGATTGCTTTTACACCGGGCTATGCATGTGAGCACAGGGAATATCCTGCTGTGACTGAATGAGTGAGAGGAAATGATTAGGTGTGCGCACACGCGCGTATGTTTGCGGATGTGAAACGTGAACGCATGCGTACGAACAAAACAAATGCCAGCTCTGGTGCGCACACACGTGCTAACACGTCCAGCTGATGTGGAAACCAGCATCTGGGCTAACGTGCATCATCTGGTCTTAATACGTTGTGTGTGTGTGTGTGTGCGCGCGTGTGTGCGTGCGCGTTTTAAGTGCTATTCCTTTGGGACTGTTCATGTCCGTGTATGTGTTTGAACTCTGACCTCTTCAGCAGCTGTTTTGAAGCTAGTATTTATGAGGTGAGTGTGTATCTGGGAAACTTAATGAGTCTTTAATCTAGTCACCTTGAATGACCTGGTCCACTAGCACAGCAGATTGTGTTCGCTGTTGATGGGTAGATGTGGTTAACACCACAGGGCTCTGGGGTGTGTCGTTGGCTTTGGGGGTAAAATCACACCTCTCGTCTCTTCGGATCAGAGTGGAACTAAGACTGGAGATGATGGTGAAGATGATGATGATGATGACTTGAAGGAGCAAGTTTAAACACTCAACTTGACTTCAAAAGACCATAGTGTGGGATTTCAGACAAATATCAAAGGATTTTGACAGGACATTGTGTGGTTGTACGGCAGAGGACAGCTCAAACAATCCAAATCTCTAGCGGCTTGTCAGAATAATCTGACCACCCCCGCCCCTCCTACTTGGTTCAGGCCGTGTCTGTCTGTTTTGGGACCTGGGTGGGCCTGGCCTCAACCACTGTGTCCTGCTTATAGAGGTGGGTCAGCACCCGGGGCTACTGGTTGGCTGGGGCCCGGCCCTGAGTGTTAATCCCAGGTTAGATGTCACTGCGGTGGGTTTACTCTGTAATTTAGTTCCCTGCTCGTTCTGGGGCCTGCAGGCTGTTCGGACCACCCTGACACAGAGGAGGGACCACTCCTGTGTGTGTGTGTGTGTGTGTGTGAGTGTGATGACGATATTCTGGGATATGTGATTTTTGCCTGTGTGTGTGTGCGCGCGTTAAAAGGGGCAGGAGACTGTGCCCATAACATATCAGAGATCAATCAAGAATGAAGGTCTTTGTCTGGGACCGTGTGAACACGCGTGTCAAAGAAAAACAGAATGACCCTCCCCACAGACCCTCCTCTCTCTTCTGAGTCCTGGGCCGAGTAAACAGAGGTAAGTCTTGTCTCTGACAGGCTGCAGGCAGGATCATAAATCACGTGTAGCCATAGCATGGCTGCTGAAGTGTGTGTGACACTGCATGATGGAGAGAGCCAGAGGGAGACGCTCGGGTCACTTCCCACCGCAGAGCCCGAAAGGCAGTTTACATGCAAGACGGTATTGCAGTTTACGCCCTTATTCTGAAATAAAGTCTCTTAATGTGGACAATAAGCTTCTTGCTGCTTCATATGTCCTTGGTTACTAAACGTGTCATACCTATATTTATTATATTATTTTATATGAATAATATCTGTTGAAATAAACCAATAGTAAAGAGAAAGTAGAGTGATGGAAGAGGAGAGGAGAAGGAGAGTGCAGAGGAGAACCAAGATGAAAAGAGGTTGCAGTTATCAGTGCGATGCGTTCCGGAGCTTTCCACGGTGGCTGACAAAAACCTCCGTGGGTTGCCAGATCCTATCTCCCCACCCCCTTTCTCTATCCATTCGCTCTCGCTACCTCTACGTTCCATTTGCAGCTTGTGTAAACAACATGACTGCAGGGCAGGTCCTCTCTGTCTCCCTGACGCCCTGAACGTGGGATAAACAATTAAGTTCTCTCTCTCTCTCTCTCTCTCTCTCTCTCTCTCTCTCTCTCTCTCTCTCTCTCTCTCAAGGTTGTCATTGACTCCTTCTTATTAAATGAAACACCCTTTTTTCACATTGTAAATAAAGTGCAATACATTTGTATCCCTAACTGTCTTCCTTTCAATTCTGTTTTCTGTGTATTGCTAACCTTTAATGGTACAGTATATTGCAAATTTTCCAATATACTGTATTTATACTGTAATTTTTCTTCTCTCTATTTGTTCTCATAAAATAAATAAAATGTATTGATTGGGTATAACTGGGAATAACTCATATTAGCTAAGATAATGTAACACGTCAAATTATAGAAATTCTGTATATGAATATACTGTATTATGTACAGTATGTATGTATGCATGTATGTATGTATGCGTAAGAACATTTTGATTGGATTAATATTGAAAAATACTAATGAAAATATAATTTCAAAATAAAGATGTATTCAGTGGTCCCACAACCGCGTCACAATAATATATTCTACAGCCTATATTAATAGGAACCTGGCATGCATTCAGCCAACAGTTGTGTCTATATTACTCATCATACACATATATTTCTATTAGCATGACAAGTCTTTCTTGTCTAATTAACCAAAGGATGAAATTATGACAATAATAAAATAGTGTTTAAAAATGAGCACCACTCGTTCTCCCTGCAAAGCCCCCCACCTCTTCTCTCTCTGTTATCTATAACAGTGTAGACAGTGTTATCAGTTGTGTCTGTGATGCGGTGTGACCACAGACAATGGGCTTCACTGTGTGTCTTGTCTGCCCACCGCTATCAGCCAATCGCCCCCCTGGAGGCCTGATGCTAATCGCTAACCATCAGCCGCTAGCTAGCCGTGGGACCAAACTGGCTCCAGTGGCTGTTGAGATCCACCGTTGACTCACGCTCTCTCAAATGTAAAGCGATGTACTCTATACTGACAGGAATGGAATGTGTGCCAGTGTTGCCAGAGTTGCATTAGAAAATCTCAGTAAAGGCTATGAAGTTACGTTGAAGAACTGTCCATTTGTACTCATTTCAGAATCTATTTTGAAATACAAATGAGAGAAATAAAATGCAAAACAAGTCAAATTGAGCTTTCAGATTCAGAGGTCTGTGGTAACCGATTGACCTATGGGGCTGTGATCCCTAGGAAAATATTGGCATAAACTAAAGCACAGGAGAGCGTGAGAGAGTGTATTTGGTTTGGCCCAGTGTGTATGTGTGTGTGAGAGTACTCATATGATAGTGTTTACTGTCTAAAGCCTCAGTGTTTGATTAACTCCCTGGACGTTCACAGTCCCGATGAATGGGTGTGTGGGTGTGTGTTGCAGGTGTTTGGCTAGATATGTATCAGGGCAGGCACTATGTTAGAAGATTTCAATACACAAACATTGGAATTTACCACAATGTTATATGTTGTGCATGGTGTTGGGCTTGTCGGTGTGTGTTGCGGGGGTCGTTGAGCACATTTTGGCTTATTAAGTATTAAGTACGACAATTCCACTTTTTGCTTGTTTACCGGTGGGGAAAAAATGGTCAGGCGCATTGGTTCAAAAGTGTTGCACTTAACTCTCTTCATCATGTCTGTGTTTTGTGCGTGACATGCAATATACCAATCAGTGTCATCTTCAATTCCCTTTAAAGGCGAGGCGTGTGCATCATGGAAGATTGGTATTGTATTTTTCAATTCATACGACAGCTTGTCTGCATAGTAATCTGCTCGAGCGCGTTGGCCCTCCACGGCAACAGCAGGATTCCGTCAAAGCTCCCTGAATATGTTAATGTAGGATACACAGTAACCGTCTTTCACATTGCACTCTAATATTTTGCTGCTGTGCATTCCGGTGTTGGTAACAAGCTTTATGCGTCGTTGACCGTTAGTTTACAACCTTAATTCTGTTGTGTGCATGTAGGCGCACCCTAACAATAACAGTGAAATACTGCATCTTTGACTTCAGACCAGGTTGTTGTTGGTCTGTGGCCTTTTGCTGCCTCAAGGTAGCAATGAGCCAATAATTCGCTTGACCACATCTTATTTTAAGACCACCGTGCCCACCAAGTGCATTTGCTATTTAAGATATTTAATATGTGGGTTCTGGACGGGGAAATGACATCTGCATCGGTCTGAAATGAGCAGAACCACTTTGGTGCATTGTGATTACCGTAGCTTTGCACGGCCCTAAACCTGACAGCTATATGGATTTATGACCTCACGCTTGCTCATTCTAATCTCACATATAAAATGATACATTAATACGGAAATCCAGGTCATTCCAACGGGTTTACGATTTTTTTTCCCTCCCTTTTTTCCCTATACAGTATGCACCCCCACACACACACACACACACCTTAACCCATTCTATTACTCTTACTTGACCTGTATTTGAACCTCTACACTTTCCATTTCGCCTTCTCGCTCTCACCCCCTCTTTCTCTTCATGTGCCTCTTTTTCTCCTCGTCTCCTTTTCTCCTTCTATCACCTCCTCCTTGGTTTTTGTCTCTAAGATGTCCATATCTGTCCATGCTTCTTCAATATACCCTTCACTTACTTACACACACTGCTTTCCAAGACCATCTATCTCTGCCACGTAGCTCACTGCCAAACACTGCAGTGTCATTTTCCATATTCAACGTATGTGAGGGCGTGTGCGTGTGCGTGTGGGTGTGTGCGGCTTGGAGTTTGTCCTCACTGCTCGCTGTGGGTAACTGAGCAGGAAACATCTAATCTGCATGCTTAACGGACCGTAAACACACACACACACACACACACACACAGACACACACACAGTATCATCAGTGTCCAAGTATAAAAACATTGTCAACCTGTCACGCTGTTTCCTTCATTCTCTGTTGGATATTTTCTCATGTCACACATTCTGTCCAGCCGTTCAGTGACTTAGTGGTGGAGCCCTGCGTGGGTCCGGGGACTTAATGTCTCACCCGCTCCCACAAACAGGAATACACTACAAATAATGCAAACACTTGGTTTGACTGTAGCGCTAAGGTCTGCGCCTGTTCTGACTATTTGGAAAAGAAATGTCAGCAGCCTGCGGAGTTTCCACGGCAATGATAAACAAAAGACCAGACGTACATACGGGTGTGCGCGGCAGAAGTATGATGGAGTCCAGTGACTTGATAATAATGTCTAATTGAGCCGCAGTATATTTTTTGACCGGCCACTCCTGCCCGCAGCAACGTTAAAACTGCCCATGCACGCAAGATTTGTGCTGTGTCCCGAGGGCACCCGCGGAATCCCAGTCCCAATGCAGTCCTCCACTTTGTAGCACTTTACCCACAATGCATTTTATGTCATATTAACCAACATGACAAATTAATAAACATAGGGTGTGAGTTTTACTCACAAACCTCAGACTTTTAACCTGGAGGTAGCCTTAATGAGATTTTAGGCATAAAGCGGCACTTCTGTCTCACATGGAAAGGCCATAACCTACTTCTGTTTGTCCAGACAGTGTTGAACTAGACTCAGATGTACCACATCTTATCAGATACATAAACAGTGGGATTTATGTACAGGGTGTTGTGGCCTCATTGCTAATACAATCTGTTGTTTGGGAGACAGCAGCAAAAAGAGAATATTTCTGTCGGTTATAATTGTACGGTATTCCCCTTTCGCCTTCCCACTGATTGGTTCGCTGTAGCCACCAAACCCCAGTCCACCAATCATCTTCCCCCATAGCTAAAATTACTCTGTGTTTAGACCACATTGACATATTTTCCCTGTCTCTACGCTGTGTATTGGCATCTCTGTAACCATGAATGCGCGTGTATGTGTGTGTGCACGCGCGCAGTATTGAGTGTGTATGTGCTGTATCTATGTGTGTGTGTGTGTGTGTGTGTGCGCGCGTGCGGTTTGCTTTCACCAGCTATAATGTCATGTTTTGGCTTTAAGTTCTGGGATGATGTACCCAATATACAGTACAATATACCAGATATGCACACACACACACACACACACACACACACACACAGAGATGGCATTTTTGAACTGATTATTAAAGTTTCCAAATACATTTTCATGTGTCTTGCTTTGCAAGTAGGCTTTACTCAGTAACTTTACTGAACAGTGGTTCTCAAAGCTGAGGGCACAGACCCATGGAGAAGTCACAGGATGCTTCATTACTAGCATCGCTACTGCTTTCACTGTTTTTACAAAAATCACATTTATTGTATTTTAATTTCATTAAGTAGTATTAGATGATGGATGTATGGCATTTCTTTAGAGGTACAGAACCCCACTGTACCGTTTTAAATGATATTCAGGTTATTTTCTTATTTTGCATAATAATCGGATGTATTTTATGAATTGATTAATTTATTTTAAACCCCCTGCTCACTGTTTATTTTGAAACAAAATGTGCAAAATGCAGTTGTGGTCATTGAAGCTACATGTGTATTAGAAGATGTTCTATCCATCTCTACTAGTAAATAGGACACAGTGAGGTTCAAGGTCAAATGCAGTGCACTGAATAAAACAAATATTACGGTTATGCAGCTGTGCAGTTGTGTTTGTATTGTATCATCATATATGCTTTAAACGTGTGTGTGAGCCGGGTCTTGCAGGCTAAATGTGCCTTTGTAATTCTCAGCTGGCATCAATCAGAGGCAGCACTTCTCTCAACAATGAGCCCTTATGCACACGTGCGCACACACACACACACACACACACACACAGAACCGCCACACTACCTCCCGATGTATGTGTTTGAAGCTAGCTGGGGTTTGTATGGGCATGTAAGGGTGGTCAAGGTCGTGTGTGTGTGTGCATGCATTTTGAATGTGTATGTGCTAACATGGATTGTGTGAGTAGAGTTGCGTGTGTGTGTGTGTGTGCATGTGTGTGCGTGTGTGTGTGTGTGTGAGAAAAACATGGCTACCAGGGGCCACCTGGGGACTCTCTTGGGTTACTGCGGAAACAAGGCGAGAGAGAGGAAGTTGGACACACAGCTTCTACTGTGTGTGTGTGTGTGTGTGTGTGTGTGCGTGTGCGTGCGTGTATACAGTATGCTTGAATGGAGAACCATCCAATGGACATTATGAGCGGCAGTATACCAACACGCACACACACACACACACACACACAGATAACCTCACTCCAACAGACAGACCATTAGAAACACTGTGTGATTCAGTCAACACATAAATAAGTCACTTCTCTGTCTACTCTATGTGCACACACACACACACACACACACGCACACCTCCATTAGAGCCAGATCTGCTTTCACCCACTCTCTCTCTTTTCTTTGACCTCTTTCTATTCTTCTTCTGGACGGTAGGCATGTGCTCTCTTGTCCTCTTTATCCATCTTTCTGTCATCACTCGCTTCTCTCTTTCCTCATCCAATCCCGGGGCGGGGGTGGGTGGCAAGGATTTTTCCCCAGATTTCAACTTTAATGTGTGCACGTGTGTGTGTGTGTGTGTGTGTGTGTGTGTGCGCATGCATATGGTTTGTTAATAAAGTAGGCCTTGCCTATGTGCTAATCAGAAATAAAAACGTATTTCCTAGTCATCTGGAGCTATATCCTGTGATCAATCATGATGAGTTTTATGCAGTGCTCCATCTTCCATGTCCCCTAATTGTCCATGTGTTTCTGCTATGGTAGGAAATCCCCAGGCTAGAGCCAGCCTCAGTTAAAAGCAAACAGACAAACATATACGGCTGCAGGCTTAAGAGACACAGAGAATATGGATATTGGAAAGAGTATTTCAAATTATAAAATGAATAAATAAATGGAAACACTTTCAACATTCAACAACAAAGCAAAACTATAGCTACTTGTTGTGTAAAGTGACCTAATTAGTAACAGGGAAGTTCTGATGTTAGCCTAGCCACATGATAACTACATTGGGGAAAATGTAACCAATCAATCATGTCAGTCAAAGACAACTTAGTGAGGACCATATGCATTTTTTTTTAGGACTGAGTGTTCTGTATTGCCATATTTGATATATTCACTGTCAACAAAAGCCTCTCAAGTGTATCTTTGGCTACGTAAAACTACATACAGTGAGTAGAGGATGACATGTGACTCACGTGACGAGGGAACCCCGCTTACAAAGTTCCAGCTATGCTTAGCCAACTCCAGGCGCTCACGCTTAAAGCAAGCCTTTCAAATAGTTTGGAGCCCAGCATGGTCAGAACATCACAAAAAAAAAAAAAACTATCGATTTTCTTTTTTCTCAGGAAGCAGAACATAAACTTTTAGTGCGTCTGTGTGCAAGCATGTGTGCGTGTGTGCGCGCGCTCGCACATGTGTGTGTGCATGGAAGTAAACATTTAGTTGACTTCCTGTCTTCCTCTGAACGTCAGGCATGTCTTCCATGCTGTAAACGTAAACGTGCTATGGCGTGACAGTGTGTTGTGGTCTCCCTGTTTACAACCACTATTTAATTTAGTTCCTACTGACTCAGCAACGATCATTTTAAGGTGGAAATACTGACTCTACTGATGCTGGTTTGAAGCCTTGGTAGAAATGTAAATCTCTGCTTCTCTGTCTTCTCCCTGACGTCCTCTACACCAGGTGATGATGCTAGCGGACGCAGCGGAGGAAACCCGCGCGCGATTGGACGAGGCGTTTGTGCGTCTGCGTAGCTCCACCCACCTGCTGGTGCTGCTGCTGTCGCTATGGCAGGGCCTGACCCCAGACCAGACCTGCATCCTGGAGAACACTCTGCTGCCCCTACTGCAAGACACACCTAGCCTGGTATACACAGACACACACACACACACACACACACACACACACACACTATAGCTAACAGGTTATGATCACATAGAGTAGATGACACAGCTTTCTGAACAGGGCCCATTTAAAAGTGCAAGGCAACATTGTATTTAGGGCGTGTCCAAATTGCTATTTTAATGACCAGTTAAAAGTCAAAAGGGTTGGACTTAACTCTCCTCATTATTCATGGGTGTGTTTTGGGCGTAACATAGCATAAACCAATCCGAGTGTCATCTCCCATTCCCTTTAAAAAATCCAGGTGTGCATGCATCATCGACGGAATGCTATTATACCGGCGGGTTTGTGAAAGCACTGGAGCAGACCATCTTGTCCAGGGGTGGGGAACCCTGGTCCTGGAGGGCCGCTGTCCTGCATGTTTAAGATGTCTCCCTGCTCCAACACACCTGGTTCAAAGGAATATCTCGTTATCGGGATTCTAACGATCCATTCCTATCCGAGACCAGACCGGGATTCCCCACCTCTAGGCAACAGCTAGATCACTAAAATATGTTTATGTAGGTTACACACAAATACAATTTCACATTGCACTATTTTAATTTTGAATCATTTGCATATTTGTGCGCTCCTGCACGTCCCCGTGTGTGTGTGTGTGTGTGTAACAAGCGAGTGTACATGCTTTGTGATACTATCTTGATAACGCGCCGTGTGCTGACTTTAGACCAGATTTTTGCTGGTCAGTTGCGCGATTACGTTCCGATACCCTAAATGTCAATGTGCCAGCAATGTGCTAGACCACACCTCATGGTTAGACCAACACACCCACAAGTGCATTTGCTATGTAAACAACCTGGGTGCTGGGTGGGGAAATGGCAACAGCATCAGTCTGAAACTAGCAAAGACAGTTCTGTGCTGCATTGCAGCAGGTATAAGATAGGGACTGTGTGTGTGTGTGTGTGTGCGTGCGCGTGTGTGTGTGCCAGGGGACTAATATAAACAGTGGTGTTGACAGAGACCCTCTATGAGCAAAGCCAAACGATGACAGATTTCTCACCCCGTAGAGATTACAAGAGAGAGAGAGTGTGTGTGTGTGTGTTTGTATGTGTAATAATCTTTTCATGGCTCTGATTAGTCATCTGATAACATCATTACCGATACAAAAACAGATACTGTACATTGTAGACATAAATAGCTCACGGCTTGGTGGATGGCTGGTAAGCTTTGTGTAAGTGTGTGTGTGTGTGTGTATTATGTATAGTGTGTGAAGGCTTAATGTTTTTAAGCACATATAAACCTTCAAAAACAGACACTCAGACAAATGCCAATGTAGATGTATGCCTACTGTACATAAAGCGGTAGGTGAAATCAGCATTTGTGAAATAATGTAGATTTGAACTGCATAGATAGATGAAGTCAAGGTGAAACGATGTTTAATTATGTATTTTAACTGCAGCTCTATGACATTTGGATAACAGTCAGTAAACACAATAATTCATCTAATTTCATCAATTTTTTTTGAAGTGTGAGCTTCATTCAACAATGCGATTGTACAATGGTAGAGAAATGTGTTAGGAAAGGGAAAATGTATGTAATATTATCTGTTATTAGCTCAGCCTCTTAAACTATATGTTACACTACAAATGCAGTGTGTTTAAACCAGGCTGACAGAACACATTCAGATTCAGCCACGTTAGCTACAGTAACCATGCATTTTGAAGACTAAGAACACATCACTGGGAGTAAAAGAGAGTTTCACCTTTAAGACTTCAGCTCATGCTCACTTAAGCGAGGGCGTCCACCAATCCCTCTCACTCCGCCCCTGACCTTTGCCCTGGCCGCGACCCGGCAGGTGAGGTCATTCCAGGTGAGCGGAGGCTGTCTCACAACTCCTCTTTCAGTGGCATGCCATTCGCGGGATAAGTACCTTGGAATGCCGACATGGGTGGAGGAGGGGTTGATTACAGAGACGGGGAGAGAGAGATCACTCACTCGCCCGACCGCATCCATCCACCACTGTTCGTCCATCTATTTTAAATAGATACATTTCTGTTTATTCATCTTTTGTCCTTCATAGTGTCCATTCTCTCAATTCATCCCTTCATCCAGCCACTTCTTTGCTCTCTATAATGGACTCATCCATACATCTCTCTGTTAGCGCTCAGTGACCATGAAGTTCTCTAGGAGGAGGGCTGTTGACTCTCCTCTACCTCCTGGAGACCTGTTGAGAGGAGGCTCAACCAGATGATGTGTAAACAACCTCCAAGAATGTCCGAATGTGGTGCCGTCAATCAGAACATTATTACACAACCGCTTTATTTCAGATGTTTCTTTACAAACTAGATGTACATACTATGGGTTCTGTTGACGGAGGAAACCGACTTTAAGATGAAATATTTAGGCAGGCATCTCGCTCACACACACACACACACACACACACACACACACACGGGTACATAGCTTCTCGTTAGTTCCTTTTGCTTGGTTTTCCATTTCACCATTCTTCCTCAGCCGTTCTCTATATCACTTAGCCGACACATCTTAATAGAGTTGCTGATGAGAGACTTCTACTCAGTATTACATCCACACACGCGCACGCACCCACGCACACACACGCGCACGCACGCACCCACGCACACACACACACACACGCGCACACGCACGCGCGTTTACATTACCGGAATCCACCATGAAGCTATGCTGCCTTGCTCCCCCCCTCCTTCCTTCCTTCCTTCCTGTATGTCTGGCTCCATTCCTCCATCATTACCTGCTCACTGGGTTCATCACACCCTCTCTCCCTGGCCTGCCTTTGCAGTTCCTTGTGTTTTCTCTACCAAACCAGGTCTAAATGATGAGATGCAAACCATTTCGCATTGATTACACACAGTGTTTTCCCCCGTTAGAATAGCGCCCAAGCGTGGCTTCTAAAATAGCCAATTGGGCGTTTGCATTTCTGGGTTCAGTGGACAGAGCAGCGTTAACGCTCTGCCTGCAACACGTTGTGTTCACAGCCTTGTACCTCCGGCTCCTCAAATGACTTTCCCAGCGCCACCGAGGAACGCCGGGACTGAGGGATTGCTGCCTGAACCTTTGACCGCCTCTGTGGGAGTTCCTTAAGGCACCGTGTTAGGCCCGCTGCCACTTCTCCACAGTCACACACGGGGACTTCCCCTCTCGTCCAACTCAATGATCTGAATGATTAAATATGTATTTAAACATGTAGTAAACCTTCTGAATCAAAGACATGTAGCTTGCCTCAGCCGCGCAGCATCACAACCGATGAGGAGGGTCAAGGGTCACAGCAGTCCAGACAGCGCACCTATGGGCGTGCCATAATTGTGTTAATGAAAGACGGCGTGCGCAGGGACGCGCAGATAACAGATGAGAAGATGGAAGTTAAGTATTTTACAGCCAGCCGGGCAGGAAGACATCCCGGGGTGGGTCGACGTACAGCTGCCCTTACAAGGACTGCAGACATCGACTGTTTGAAGGCTTATGTAATGCAAAAGTAATGACCGGCTTATATTGAAAAATATATCAAGGCATTAAAAGCAGCTCTATGTGCAGACGTTTACCGACGGAATAAAGCCTCGCCTCTCAACTCTTTTAAAATGTATTTTTACCCTCTGATTTACGGCGTAGTGGAATAAGGGGAGGAGTTAGGGTCTTGCCGAAGGGCTCCTGCCTCAACCAAGGGCCCTTGAAACCAGTTCATCACGCTGGCTCTGCTCCAGTGACCTTGATTACCGTGACTGGCTTAATGTTCTCTGCCACAGTGTGGAATGTCTGTTCCTCCTCCTCTCTCCTTGTCCTCACTCTCCTCCGACGGACCTCCATCTCTCCTGCTCCCTCCCCTCTAACCGCTCTTATCTCGCTCCCTGTGGTTATTTTCCCCCCTGGAATATCTGACGTCTGTCATCGCTCCATCTCCCCCGCAGCCCTCTGTCTCTCTCCCTCTCTCTCTCTCCCTCTCTCTCTCTCTCTCTCTCTCTCTCTCTCTCTCTCTGTCTATCTGTCATCGTCATTACAGGGTTGATTACCTGTCATTATGGCTCATTAGGGCTCTATCAGAACGGCGTCAGTCAAGGGCACTTGGGGTAGTGGGGAGGGGCCTGTCAACACACGTACATGCGCGCGCGCACACACACGCACACACACACACACACACACACACACACACACACACACACAGACAGACACACAGACAGACACCACTGCAATCACTTCTCTCTGTCCTGCTTCCATCTATCTTTCATTCCTCCCTCCCTCCCCTGCTCCAGGGCCTGTCATCCAGCAGGGTCACTGGGACGTGTGTGTGTGTGTGTGTGTGTGTGTGTGTGTGTGTGTGTGTGTGTGTGTGTGTGCGCGCTGCCATTTCTTTCCATACCTCATTTTATTTGTTCTGTTCTTGTTTGTTGTCTAAATTGTTATTTGGCTGAACTGTTTAGTAACAAAAACCACCACCTTCTCCTCTCCACTCCTCCTCTGTTCTCCTCCCATCTCCTCTCCCTTCCCCTCCCCTCTCCTCCTCCCCCCCCCCCACCCCCCCACCCCCACCCCCCGTTCCCCCCCAGGGCTGGGAGGAGAGCTGTGATGCAGCGGTCTCCCACCTCCTGCGTAGCTGTCTGTCGCGGAGCCCCAAGGACCAGGCCACGTCCCTGGCCCAGAGCGGGAGTCCCGTGCTGGGCCTGCCGCGCGACACCGCCCGCCTTAAGAAGCACATCGCCCTGCTGTGCGAACGTATCGGCAAGGGAGGCAGGCTGTCGCTGGCCTCCGAGGCCAACGCCCAGCCTCCTCCCGCTGACGTACGCACACTGGCTCTGTCAGGTGAGGGGGCGGGGCCACAGACTACACTCTCACTAATAGCCACAGTCTACCAATCGGTGTGAAATAAGATTACTGTAGTTGTTGACCATTGTTCTTATCAGACCTTTACAATAATAATTTGTCAGAATGATTCTCTACACTCCAGAGAGTTTTGTCTTGTGACTGTGATTAGCCTAACAATGCACGTTGGCTAATGTCCGCGCACAGTCTCCATACAGCCAAGGCATGCGTTGACTCCTGGGAAATAAATGGTTAATCTTACACATCTACTGTAATTCCTCCACCTTAAGGCAATTAATATATCCCTAGAATGTTAAGAGGCTAACTGCTGATTTTAACACTGTTATCGATGGGGGGAAAATTGGCTTTTTGGCTTTGACTCCCTGTTCTGACTTTCACACACAAGTGCGCGCACGCACGCACGCACACACACACACACAGTCTCAGTCTGTCAGTACTATAGTCAGTGGTTTGTTAGTCCACTCTGGGATGTCCATCCATCCATCCATCGTCATCCGCTTATCCAGAGTCGGGTCGCGGGGGCAGCAGCTTCAGCCGGGGACCCCAAACCTCCCTTTCCCGAGCCACATTGGAAAGGTCTGACTGGGGAATCCCGAGGCGTTCCCTGGCCAGTGTGGAGATATAATCTCTCCACCTAGTCCTGGGTCTTCCCCGAGGCCTC
>JAODLL010003562.1:0-11657 GCA_026546735.1 Forbesichthys agassizii
TATATATACAGTGTGTGTATATATATATATATACAGTGTATATAGTGTGTGTATGTATGTGGGGGGTATCAATTGAAACTATTGCTGCAATACACCTGTTTGCTCAGCGGGCATGTCAACAGCGAGCATGCTGTAAAGAAAATTTGAAAAAATAAAAAGGAGGAAAATTGTACTCCATGTTTGTGTTTTTGGGAAAACGGAAAATATTAAAGTGACTTTATCGCACTGGGAGCCGGTTGAGAACAAAGCCGTTTATCTTTTACATCTTCCCAAGTTCCACTGGTAGCAGAAGCAGGACGCACTGCTTGCTCGCCTCATCTACCCCGCAGCAGAAAATAGCTGAGCTGCTCTCAGCTCCAATGAAGGGAAATGTTCCCCCCAACTCCACACATGCACACATATGCACAAAATGGATTGATCTACTTTTAGCTCAGGGGAGCAAAAAAAACCATCCAAACAAACACACCCAAAGTGACAGCAAACGGAACAGCATACCGTGGAATGCCAACAAACTGCGCCACGAATGATTCTTAATGCCTTAAGATTTTATTTTATATTCCTCTGTTTTGGACATTTATATAAAACGTGCTGCTTTTACCCCTGCTGCGCGTATTAGAACTAAAATGATCTAATCAGATAATTCCACCAAGGTTAAATTTCACTGTTCAAGGACGATTCAGCCGCATCGCCGTCTAGTCTCCACCAACATTGTCATCCACAGAACGAGCGTCATGGTCGACTTACCATCTTATTGAGAGATACATTAACAATTTTCACGGTTCACTGTGTCTGTGTTCGTGACTGAGTTAGCACTCATATTGTGACCTTCCCCTTTCTATCTCAAACATGCGTTCTACATTCGCAAGCGTGGTACACAAGCTAATTTCAGGACACGATAATGTATGGTTGTGGTACTCTGCCATGTTATCGTTTGTCTTAAAGGCAGGGTTAGTCATTCTCGAGGACGCTTGCTAAATTCGAGCTCAAATCAAAACAGTATCGCTCAGCTGTGCCTCCTCACACATGGAAATGCATTATGAAGCAAACTTTAGAACTACAGTGGTGTTCTCTTTACGTTACTATTTATAGCACCAGGGCTGTGCAGCAGTATCAGATTATTTTTTAAATACTCACAGAGAACAGTAAGATGCAAGGATATATTTGTTGAATTTGACAAAAAGTGTATGTCTGTAATTTACATTTAGCTTGCAATAGCTGACCATACCTTTAAGTTTACAATACAGTAAATGTATCTTTATTTCCCCAAAAACCCAAACCCTGGGCTCATAAATCCGGCATGCCCAAACTCACTGTGAAAATTAATAACCACCGCCACCTGTCAGGCTGTTAGTGTCTGTTGAAAAAGGCTGTTATAGTTAGTTTTTTGCAAAGTCTAGTCCTTTTTCCACTGTGGACTGTACATGTATGTATGAGCTTTCATCTGTGTATATTGCATTGGTACTGCGTTTAAATGTCTGCCCGTGTTTGTGCATGTGTGCATGCACAGATGGACCTGAAATGTGCCACCTCTTTTCATAATGTTAGTGTGGTTGCCACTCCAACACAGATGGTACTATTAGCTGTCCATTTTGAGTGTGGCATCACTGGGAGAGTATAGGTGTGCAGGCAATTAGAAAGTGAATGGACGGTTTACACATGGAGGGATTTAGGATTTCACTGCTTACAAGCCAAGCAATAAATGTAAAAGGTAACATGTTTGTTTGATATCTTGTGTCTGTGTGACTGGAATTTTCTCACCCTGCCTTTTTCTTAATAGGGATGAGGGTTAGTTTGACTGGAGGATAAGAGTGCTTACAGTATTGGCCTGCAAGTCAGACATGTTTTCTTGTTGGCAGGATGTCAAAATAGGAAATGAGAGCTACTCTCATGTGGGCAGCTAGCCCTGCCAGCCATCACCTTCTCCCGCTACACATGTCTGACTGGAAAAGCCTTCTGTATGTACTCAGTATAGCCACTCACAAGGACACTTGTACTGTTAGAAGAGCTTTACATTTAGATCAGCGGCTTTTGGTATTTAAAGCCCAGAAGTAGAGCTATGTTGACACTTCTTTATAATACACATTTGTCTGCAGTGTGTCATTGCTGAGAATTGTCTGCACTTCTAAGTGTGTTAGCATAGCATACATTTATTACCTTATACTTTAATATTGTTTACTTTATTTGTGTCCAATGAAGCTGTCTCTGGGTCTCAGACAGTCAAGGATTTAAGTTTTGATTAAATATTTTTTGTGGGGCTTCGAGCAGCGATTCAAGGTTTATCTTTATGGAGCAGTTTTCCCATTTAAGTTATGGTCAAGGTTATTTTCAGAGTGGTTCAAAACAGTTTGACGTACGTTGTTAAGCGCTCAGGTAAAACTCTGAATTCACTAGTGTGAAAATGCTGCTGAGCAAAGCTGAAACGCAAACACACTGGTCCTGTCCGTGGTGCAACTGCATCAAACCTGCAGGTAACAGAGAGCCCTCTCCATGGTTCTGAAATGTAGTGGCTTGGGTAAACCTACGGGCGCTGTCCATGGTTCTGAAATGGACTATACTTTCATTTACCAACGGAAGCCAAGGCTGGACATATTCGATGTTTCACTTTGTAATTCCTTTCACGGACCTTGCACGGACCATGGTGAGATCCGCAAGCAAGTAAATGCAAGTTGCTTATTTTCAGGAGCGCTGGCAATAGTTAGCCGATCGCTAACCGGCGCCACTAAATGAACCTGTTGTTTTGTCAAACCATGACAAAGAAATGCCGTTTCTTTTTCGGTTTCAACATTTTGTTATTGCTTCTTTATATATTTCAAGCTACATATAATAATGTAAACATTTGTATTAATGAATTGTCTGGTCCAGTTTGTAAATCGCATTTACCTGAGAATCATGGCATTTATTTCAAACCCGACCCAGATTCAAGTAAAACACTCAAAAGTTGGACCCGACCCGGTTGAGTCTCAGAGTTTCGGGTCTCGGAGGACCTGTGAAGACCTCTACTGTCTTAGCCAGGGCTGTTCAACTTCGGTCCTGAAGGGACGCCTCATTCAAGGTTGGTAGAAGCGTGATAACGACCCGTTCATTTGAATCAGGCGTGTTAGAGCAGGGAGAGATCTAAAACATGCGGTCCTCCAGGACTGGAGTTGAATAGCCCTGGTTTATGCACGTGTTTTTGGCGCTAGCGAAATAGGTTGGTCAATTTTAAACAATCATGGCTGCCGTGATGCTGAAATTGCTTGTTTCTACAAGTTAGCGATCCTGCATTAAAGGTATATTCAGCTGTTGCAAGCTAAATGTAAGAAAATACACTTTTTATCAAATTAAACAAATATCTCCTCACATTTTAACCATTCTCTGTGCGTGTTGAAAACATAATGTGATACTTCTTCACAGCCCTGGCTCGTAAATAGGACCATAAACAAAGTGGCGAACACCGCTCGTATCAACAAAGCCATAGTACTACGCTTTGCTTCACTATGTATTTCGATGTGTGAGGCGGCACCATGGAGGACTGCTGAGCGATACTGTTTTAATTTGAGCAAATAATTACTGACCATGTCTTTAATTCCAAGGGATGACATGGCCTCATTTATTTTTTCTTCACTTAGCTTAGCAAAACAAAATAAGTTTGATCATTTTTTTCTCGTTCAGCTGCCTACAGAGATGACTTGTCAGCCAGCTCTTGTTGATAACATTTTGAGCTGGCAGCATTCCACGAGGATCACTTGTGGAAAAGGCATGTTCCACGTTGAGTGCTGTCTTGGATTGAGAAATACCGTTTAAAGCATTATGTGCCCTGCTCTTATTCGTCTCACTGGTTCCCTGCTAGCTCTGAAATAGCTAACGGAAGGCAGAATGTGTTAGCGGGCAGGAGCGCCAAGTGTGAGATACTGGTTGGGGGGAGGGGGGTGAAGGGGAATAAAAACATTACATTGGTGCCAGGATTGGATTATGTCATTTTAGCTGTCACTTCCAGGATTTTCTGAGCATGAAGGAATGCAAAGTGGGGGACATATTTGCGTGCGGCACTGCCGGCAAGTCGATGAATCTGATGTTGTTTTTATACTGTTCGCATATTTGTCTGAGGTGTTTGTGGTGTTTGAAAGGAGGCTACACTGTTTACATCTTTAAATCTGTTGATATAAACACCTTAATTAACTGTGATAAAGGGATATCTTTGAAACTGACCCAGCTTCTTATCAGACATGGATTAGCTAGGAAATTGCCGTGCTGTCACCATTACAATCCAGCCCAGGTTGGAAAGAATAAAATGAGCCACACACCTGGTTTGATTAGCTGATGGCTAAGCTTATGACAGGCTGACAGACGAGCTCCCACACCAATGCCGGCCAAAATAACCTACAATTAGTTCCTTGATTTTTACATTTGACAAAACGCCCTTTCTCCCCATCCCCCCTCCCTCTAATTCACTGTATGAAACAACAACACTGTCTGCTAGCATCAGCACATCAAGAGTAGAAATAAATCTCGTTTTGAAGCTTTTCGCCGCCTGACTTCATACGTGGTAGTGGTTGTTCACTGCCAGCTAGTGGCTGCTTTGCTGATTGTGTTGGTGAGTTTGTGACTTGGTACAGCGCAATTAGGACAGGGTGCAACTACAGCCCTTATTGGCAAGTCCCGCCCTGCAGCATCCATTTTGGTAACGCCTCTGTGAAGATATTAGGAAGATGCTATCTAAATGATGGTGGAGAGAGTTATTTGGTCACTGAGACATAAAAACCTCATGAAGACATTCACCAGTCAATGATGATAACAAAATGCTTCAAATGTTTGGTGACTTTGCCCCGAAGCAAGGTTTGAAAAGCAGGTTCTACTGCTGCTATGCATGCAAAATGGTGTGCGGCATCAGCCACACGGTTTGCCGTTATGGATTTATCACATAGAGTTGTCTGTCTCTTCTATTATGTCTCTGGTGTAACACATGTGTTTGCTAGCCCTGGTTACGCTGAGCAACATGCCCGCCACCCTCCAGCCTATCACCTTCTAATCCCCTCTTAACTTCCCTGCAGAAACATCTTGACATGCTCGCAATACACCCCCCAGCATCACCAGCAAAACCATTGTTTTCCTATGGTAAGACACGACTGGCATGCACTTTTTTATTGCACTGCGCTTCGCGTCTTTTTCGTTTTTTATTGTTGATGAAAATAATCTTAATTTTTCAGCGCAATGCGCATTGTTCGTCCATGTGACAGTATGCCCAGGCAGCCATTCTCTGTGTGATCGAGGGATTGTCAAAGCGCTTTTGACACTGCAGCGCCTTTAGCAATGCGTCTCTGTGTGATCTAGGCGGCATTCGTTTGAGGTGGCATTTTGACAATTAGATGCACGCTCATGATCAGCGTAAAGCTGTTAATACAACGAATTTGTTAAAGGCAAGGCAGGGTCAGTCATTCTCAAGAACGCTTGCTAACTTTGAGCTCTAATCAAAACAATATCCCTCCGCAGTGCTGCCATACTTGAGATATTTGGTGAATTTGACAAAAACTGACTATAGGCTGGGTCAATGACATCTCCCAAAGTGCCATTTTGTGTCTTGCCTAAGGCGGCAGAACGTCTAAGGCCAGCCTTGCCTTAAAAATCGTGCTGAAAGAAGAATGGATAATGTAATTAATTATTTCCATGCATAACTTACGGTTACGACAAAGTACATTTTTAATATCTTAGTGAATTTACTTGCATGCATTTTAAATGTATTCCATTCATTAATGATATCAGGCCTGCATATTTTATGCATCATTCTTTAACAGTGACGTTTTTTTTAGTTTTTTTTAGCTGCGTCACATCACTTCGCTTTTTGTTCTCGGTACAGTACCTCCATCCCAGCTTTCTATTATTTATGCCCCCCTTTCCCCACACCCCTTTGTTTCCTATTCCTTCATTTCTTTCTTCTCTTTCTTTACATCCTTTGGGTTTCTCTTCCCCCGCATTCTCTCTCACCCTCCCTCCCCCCTTCTCCGTGCTACAGCGGTGGGTGTACTAAGCAGGGATTACAGGCGTGATTGAAGTGCTGACGTGAGAGCTTTTTTCCGCGGGGCCTCTTATCCTCCACAGTCCCTCTGAGAGGACTCTCACCGCTGGGTTTCACAGGCATGTCGGCCCTGGACCCTTCAGGAATCCACGCAGAAGCAGCCCCCTCTTCAAAGCTGTACCCCGAGACCCTTGGTCGATGTGTGGCCTGGCTCCCGAAAGAGCCAGCCGCATGCCAACCTGCACGCCTATCGCTGTGTTTCATTTTCTGCCACCTCCTCATGTTCCTCCTCTCATCCTCTCCTCTCCTTTATACTAATTTCCCCTTTTCTCCTCTTCTCTCCTCCCCTCCCCTCTCCTCCTCTCCTGGGGACTCCTAACAAAGGCTCCCCACTGCGCTCGCTATCTCACATGGGGTCACTTTGACTCAGGAATAGATTACCACTAATGGATTGGCGCTGATGAGCAATAAGCTCAATTATTGTACGCTATTCAACAAAGCCACTATCGGTGGCCCCCCACACCCATCCACCCACACACACACACACACCCCCGTCGAGGAGCTCCATCGCCTCGGCGATGCTCGTCCTCGCCCTCCGCCCCCCCCCCTTCCTTTCCAACTATGGCTCTCGAAAGGTTGAAGCGGCCCCCCTGACGTGCCGCATATATACAGATTGTGGAGCTAGCTGTCAAGGGGAGCGTAGCGGAGGAGGAGGGGGGGGGGGGGGGGGGATGTGGTTGGGTGGCAACGTGGCGGGTGCACCAGTCACTTTCCCGCTACCTAAATCTTCATTACGCCGTCATTCGTCTTCGCCCCCGCTCCGGCGCTCCGACGCTAACGCCGATTAACACATAAGAGCGTGAGGGCGGGGCGTGTGTGATTCTCCGTGCACTTCTCCTCCCCTCCCCCTTCCCCCTCTCCCACGTAGACAGCACTTGCCTGTCTGAATTCGAGGCGCCACGGTTTTTCTTTGAAGTCAGACTGCGGCGCTGATAGGGGGGGGGGGGTTAGAGAAGGGTGAGCAGAGAGCAAGACAAAGAGAAGCCCTGCCCTCGGGGAAGGGGGGGGGGGGCTGAGAAGAACTTTCACGGCACCGCTTGTTTCAAGTTTGTTGATTTAGCGGATATTTGATTTCCTCCTCTTCGCTTCTCCATCTGCGTTTTTCAGTATTTTAGCTTTTTTTACACCGTCAATATTACACCGTCAATATTTGAAAATGCCGCGATTAACTGAGAAGGGGGGTGTTATAGCCTCAAAAGAGTGGGATTATGGTTGTTTTATTTGCTGCGGTGACAACACAAAAAAACATTTTGGCTATAGCTGTTCTCAATGGGGACTCAACGTTTGTGCAACATTGTCTTGTGAGTCTCGGCCTGACAGAAAGTATTTTCAAAGCGTGTTGAGGAAGACGTTTCCAGCATTAGCATACTGTATATGCTATGTACAGACTGCAAAACCCATTGTAGATTAAATGTCCTCATGCCAGCAGGATATTACTGTAAAACACAGTTTTACAACAGAGCGGAGATGAGGATGGGGGTTGGGAGGAATAGAGACAGACAATTCTCATGTAAATGTTCATCAAAGTGTTCACCGACGTTTGTTAGCTGCCAGGCGCTTCATTTTAATACTGTTCACTGGAAATGGAGGTGCAGTTAGTCTTGGGAAATGCAGTTCCTCCTTGTATAACTTCTGCTTTTGTAAATGGACAATGAGGCAGCATGGGAACTTTTTTTCCAAGGATGTGGGGGACGAACACCAGGGAATCTCATCTCAGCAATACCAAACAACCAGAGGCCCATGAATTCAACATGACACCTGACAACATGTCTGTTGACATGAAAACATGAGTGAATATTTCTGGTGCTTCATGCAGGCGTTCATTAAATACGATACGGCTGACATCTGAATGCTCTTTAGATGTCTTGGTCTCAGAACATAGTTACATTACTTACAATGGTTCCATTGAAAAGGTTTTTTTTTTACCCCATGGTACCCCTTCTGCTGTGAAGTGCACAAATAAGAACCCTTGTGAGTTATACTTACTGCACTTCCATTCTCCATGGGCGTAGTGTGTGTGTGTGTGTGTGAATGAGACAGAGAGAGATGTAGAGATGTTTTGGTGCCACCACAGTATCGCCACACCAAGGCTCTGTGGACCCTTGTTGCGGCTGTAATTCAATGGCAAATTACAGTGGCCCGCTGCAAAGACAAGGACCAAAGAGAGGTAACACTAGCCTCCGTTGTGGTGCCACAGTCTCCTGATTGCTCAACCACATCAGATTAAGCATGTCACGATGAATAATTACAAATCGACCGTGTTCGGCACGGCAATTCAGCACATTTCTCTGCCCTCATCTCAACACTGCTCATTAATGTTTCAGACCGGGGGCAGGATAAGGGTCCTGCATTCGAATAAACAGGAATAAGGCTATTCAGAAGTGCAATAATACAGAAAAAGAAGTACCTTCAGTTTGGGCAGTAGTTAGTTGCTAGTAACTTTATTATTACTTTTTTTGTTAATTTTATTACTTTTTTCACTAACTAGTTGTGTAACTAATTACTATTTCCAAAATTGTACTACTATTACAATTACTAATCCAAGTAATGCTGTATTACTGCATTACAAGAACGATATTTCTGGTCCTAGCAAACTTAGAGTGGACTAATTGAGCCAACCTGTCAATCATCTGGTTTGAGAGGCTGCAGTGTTTTCACTTTGGCTGATTGTTGACTCCTAAGGTTCATTATTGTTCCAATAAAGAGGATTCAATTCTAACATGAGCTGGCTACACTTGTTGTCATTTTTCAGAAGGGGCGAGGCAGGGTAGTTATTGTGAAAGTAATGTAACTGGTAACTATTTATTCTTTAATATCCAGTAATAAGTAGAGTATTATACATTTTTGAAGGATTAATAAGTAAATAGTAAATAAATACTTATTACAATTCCTGAGTAACTTGCCCAGCACTGCTTAGCCCATGGCTAGGCCTGGCCTTGACATATTCAACAGCAATACACTCTCCCTTAATGTGCAGTATATAAAACAATAACAATCTTCTTCCTTCTGTGTTTAACCAGAAACGTTATTTACTGTACCACCGGTCTGTGCCCTTTGTGTAAATTAGCTCCACTTCACATACACTCCTGTGTAATTCCCCCAAGACACTAAAATAAACACGGTCGTCATCGTCACTATTATTCCTGCGTGTTGCTAGCTACTCGGCCAAATAATGCGGCTAGCCAAGTGTGTGACTTATGTTCTCTCCCCTGGCACACGCCCTTTGCCGCCCAGTTGGACATTTATAATTTGTCTACTAGTTCATTTCTGTTTTAATGGCAGTTGGCAAACCTGTGCCGCCCACATCTGGGATAAGGACATTCTTACAATCTGTATTATTTTGTTTATTTCAGTCACACCAGGCAGGGAACCAGAGGCAAAGCAAACGCATTCAATGTGTTAAATTAAACTTGGTTTAGGTGAAGATTATACGATAATATTTATAAGATATTATAATAATATATTATAATATATGAGGGAGCACTGTTGTGGACCCGACCATCATAGCATGCCAGACAAATATAATTGAGACACACGGATCTTGGCCACAACATATTTAACATAACATTGTATTGATGTTAACAAGGCTAACCACAAGGCTATTTATCAAGAACTCATTGATTATTTATCCATTATAGACATCATATTATGATTTCTGTTGGATTTCATATAAAAATATTTTGACAAGAAACACATAATGTTTGGCAGGCTATGAGCTGGCTATTCAGCAATATAGCTACATACTATAAACCAGAGGTCTTTTTTTCGGACCCCTTGGCTGAAAGTAACATGGCACAGGGACTCCCTATTACATATGGTATAAATATTTAGTTGCCGGGCCAACAGTAATATGTAGTGCGGCATATGGTATTATATGCAAGTCTCGATACTCGGCAGCAATCTTTTTACTCACGGAATTTTATTTAGAAAGAACTCAATGGCATTAATAGAGAGAGAGAGCCCTCTTTCAGTGATCATAGGGACATAATAATTGCACGTATACGATCGCGAGTCAAATCTGATGAAAAACATCTTAAAACATTTGGTGATTTTGCCCCAAAATAAGGCTTAATAAGCATTTTTTGGCCAGTTTGAAATTCCACTACGCATGCGTAAGATTTCGTGACACCGAATTGGCTTTAAAGGTTATCCGTTCTGCAATTATAAAGCAGGCGATTGGCTCTTCTGGGGGAGAGGCGGGACATGTTCTTCCAACTGTCACCTTGGGCGTTTCAGAATTCTCCCATAGAGCTCCATTCAAAAGTCTCAACGTGGTATGTCTCCTCTATATAACGTCTCGTGTGATACCTACAGCATAGTAATGCATCTTGTCCGATCAAATGACTTGACGGGAACCAACGGCGCACGTGTTTATCTGAGGAGGCGGTGCACGAATGTGAAGGCCTGGTAAAACCGTAGATAACTCCCTGCTTGGTCCATGTCCTGTTTCCACTGCCTCTCCATCTGGCGCATGCTCTGGTGGAGCTGCTGCCGCAAGCTAGTCACCAGCCGCACCGGCCACACACACACACACACACACACACACACACACACACACACACACACACACACACACGTGCACGCCACCCCAGAAATAGACAGATAGCCCTCTGGGTGGAGCCGAGCACTTGAGCATGTAGCTAGCAACCCCCACGGGAAATGCCATTTATTCTCTATGAGCTCCAACCCCTGCTTGTGCATATTTGTGTGTGTGTGTGTGCGTGTGTGTGTGTGTGTGTACTGTGCGTGTGTGTGTGTGTACTGTGCGTGCGTGCGTGGGTGTACTGTATGTGTGTGTGTGGGTGTACTGTATGTGTGTGTTCATGCGTGTGCGTGTGTGTGTGTGTACTGTGCGTGCGTGCGTGGGTGTACTGTATGTGTGTGCGTGGGTGTACTGTATGTGTGTGTTCATGCGTGTGCGTGTGTACTGTGTGTTCGTGCGTGCGTGCGTGGGTGTACTGTTGTGTGCGTGCGTGTGTGTGTATGTGTTCATGCGTGGGTGCGTGGGTGTACTGTATGTGTGTGTGTACTGTGCGCGTGTGTGTGTACTGTGCGCGCGTGTGTGTGTTCATGCGTGGGTGCGTGGGTGTACTGTATGTGTGTGTGTACTGTGCGCGTGTGTGTGTGTACTGTGCGCGCGTGTGTGTGTACTGTATGTGTGTGTTCATGCGTGAGTGTACTGTATGTGTGTGTGTACTGTGCGCGCGTGTGTGTGTACTGTATGTGTGTGTTCATGCGTGCGTGGGAGTACTGTGTATGTGTGTGTGCGTGCACGCGTGTGTGTGTACTGTGCGCGCGTGTGTGTGTTCGTCCGTGCGTGCGTGGGTGTACTGTGTATGTGTGTGTGCGTGCGCGCGTGTGTGTGTTCGTGCGTGCGTGGGTGTACTGCGTGTGTGTGTGCGTGCGCGCGTGTGTGTGTACTGTGTTTGTGTGTTCATGCGTGCGTGCGTGGGTGTACTGCGTATGTGTGTGTGTGTGTGCGTGCGCGCGTGTGTGTGTACTGTGTTTGTGTGTTCATGCGTGCGTGCGTGCGTGTACTGTGTATGTGTGTGTGCGTGCGTGCGTGGGTGAACTGTGTATGTGTGTGTGCGCACGTGTGTGTGTT
>JAODLL010003563.1:0-11656 GCA_026546735.1 Forbesichthys agassizii
TTTGAGAGAGAGAGAGAGAGAGAGAGAGAGAGAGAGAGAGAGAGAGAGAGAGAGAGACTGCCAGTGAAATGTTAACAAGGGCGGTGGAACGTGAACAAACAGCTTCCAGCCTAATGAATACATTCAGAGAATAGAAGAGAAAGAGAGAGAGACAAAGGGAGAGAGAGAGAGAGAGAGAGAGAGAGAGAGGGCTGGAGACAGACCGACAGTGAGGGGGGTGAGAGAGAGAATGTGGAGGTAGGGGAGGGAGAAAGGAGGGATTTTAAGACGAAAACACTCACATTCTAATGCAAATGACCTCCGATGACCAAGAACCTTAGGTTAGGTTAGGTTAGGTTAGGTTTGGTGTGTGTGTGTGTGCGTGTGTGTGTGTGCGTGCATGCTTCTATCTCTTTGCATGCTGAGCCACACTGAGTTCCATCACTAGTAGACACGCACGCACGCACGCACACACGCAGCACAATACACTATAGCCTTTAGCTAACGCTTTTATTCCCATTATGCTCTTAATGCTTAATTGCTAATCATTTCCATGCGTGGGGAAACCCGGTTTAGCCCCGCCCTAGCTACGCTGTGCAATCAGAACACAGCAAGCCCATGCACAATGGCAGTGTGTAATATTCTGGGGGGTTTCTTTCTCTCATTCTTGTATATTTCTATATCTATTTCTTTCTATGTTATTAAAAGGTATTGTAAAGGTAGTGTCAGCCATTTTAAAATACCTTTTTTCACATTAACCGAACATCTCCTCACGGTCCGTTACCGTTATTGAAAAGATGATATTGCGGTATATATTGATATTGACTTTTTGTCCAGCCCTAGTCCCAGTTTTGGTAGTGTGTGGACACATGGAAACACACTTGGTGGGCGGAGCTTCTGAGAGAGGTGTTTTTGTTGTGATCCAGTTAAAATATATATAATATGTCAATCTCTCTCCAGGATAGCTCTGACTCCACCTTCAATTTCATCATCCGCCAGTGAGACACCCCACTTTGAAAACGGTAAAATATATGGAAGAGGCACAGAGAAAATGATTTAGCAAATTGTCATCGGAGCGCCATCGGTCTCCCTCCAAGAGAGGCTCACTCAAGTTTACCGATTCAATTATCCCTCCCTGACAAACTGTAGAGGCAGAGAGAGAGAGGGGGGGGGGGTGATGAGGGGAAGTGGAAAAAATATCTGGTTTGGTCTTGAGAGTACAGTAGATGCAAGGGGGAGTCATCAAAGTGAATGGGGCTCATCACCTAAAACGTTATTAGCTGTTGCCAGCGCTTACTAGAAATATACAGTGCACCCACCCACCTACAGTATATTGGGCTAGTAATAGGGCTGGGCGATTGGACCTAAAAATCTAATCTCCATTATTTTCAGTATGATGGATGATAACGATTATAATCGATTTCCTTCATGACAAAATATTAGTCAAAAATTGTTTTCTTTATTAAAACTATATGCTGTACTGTAGGCTATAGGCCTATGCCCTACAGTATGTGCAATGTCAACAAATAAGTTAATCTAAATAAAGATGGTAGGCAGTTACTGGAGGAACATCCACATAAATATAAATATATCTGCAATTGTCTCTGTATAGTTATATTAAATAAAAATGAAAGATGTGTATACACATGTATATGTCTGCCCTACCTTCTTTGAAACTTTGCCAACATTACTAAAATAAAATGACAAGTCTTTTAAGTCCACAAGTAGTTTCTAGAGAGTTCACATGTGGTTTCCATACCTGCATGGACTAAATATTTAAAGCAGGACAGGTATTTCTTTTAACAAAAATGGAGAATTGGAAGGGGAGATTTGATGCACAATGCTTCTTGAAAGCTCTATTCAGGGGGGATATATGTGAATAATTCATGTGTTTGTTTTAAGAAGGTACATTGATATCTGATATAGCCTACAATAAAGTGATGCAAAAGTCTCATCATGTGGTATTTGATAAAAACACATTTTTTTTGGTTACATACAATATTAGGCCTGGACGTGATGCCCATGACTCCATAAGAAAAATTATAGGTATATTCAGCGATTGTAAGCTAATTCACTTTTTGACAAATTCACCAAATATCTCCTTGCATTTTGCTATCTTACCCTTCTCTGTACGTGCTGAAAAAATGAAAAAATGAAAAAAAGATGGTACTTTTAATCAGCCCGACTCTGTTAAAAGGAACACAAACCTAACTTTTAATCCAAAATTGTAGTCTACTTTAAAAGCCAAGTCACAGGAAACTAATGATGGCACTTCTATAATTCCATACATGTGCTTTTTATTCCAACACCAAAATAATACAACAATATATACATTTTCCAGACACACCAGTTGGTGAATGTTAAATGTTTTTGGAAATGACAAAAGCTACCAGTCTACATATCCATCTTTCAACATCAAAATCAAAACCACTGATTAGGCCTGGGAAGGTCAAGTCCCAAAGAGCACAGCCTTTTCTCAGAAAGGAGCTCCCAGGCTCAAATATGGCGTCTCTTGATATCCTTGCAAAAATTCTTAAAAATTGTATTCTGAGCCTTAAAGGCCCAAGTCTAGATACCTGAGTCTAGATACATTTCAGCCGCTTAGCCGCTTGGAGTCTAGATACATTTCGGCCGCTTGGTTTCCATAGGTAATGAAGGGTGGAAAGGAATGAAAATTGCCCGGTAGATCGAGAGCTTTGCCTTCCGGCTCAGCTCTCTTTTTGTCACAACGGTGCAGTAAAGTGATTGTAATACCGCTCCCGCTGCTCTGATTCTCTGGCAATGTCCGCTCACTCGTGAACAAGACCCAGAGTTACTTGAACTCCTTCACTTGGGGGTAATGACTAATGTCTAAGTTTATTCAAAATAAAACAAATATTTCCATCAAATTTCTTCACAAGCACAAATATTGTACTTGTGTAACAGTTTGTGCACAAAGAATACATAGTTATGAATATCACTAATTCCAAAGCACTGTAGTAGTCTTTTTCACACAGTAGACACATCCACAAGACACTGAGATGCATCTGCAAGAGCAGAATCTGCAAGAGAAGCAATCTCTATAAACATAGAGTATTTCTGCTTATACATAATCTTCTAGGCAGTGACACTAGATGTTGGTACTGGATGCCTTTTGGCTTCCGCTTGTAGTACATTGTAGTCTGAAAAGTATTGACCGATCCCGTCCATGTGATGAGAAAAATAGATGGAACACATTAGCCGAATTTAAATCTCTATCTGACAACAACATACTATTTTTATTAGCTTCTTTATTTTCTGCATTCATATGTGGATCGGTTTATTATGTATGGGAATGCAATGACCAGCAGGGGACAGAAGAGGAAGTTTTGACCCGGATCTCTGAACTGGAACCGTGAAAATATCCCAAAACTATTGCACCCAGAGGCTTAAAGGCAGGTTTAGTCATTCTTGCTCACTTCAAGCTCAAATCAAAATAGTATCTCCCCTCGGTCCTCTGCGGCAGCGTCTCACACTTAGAAAAGCAAAACAAAGTACTGCGGCTTTGTTGATACGAGTGGTGTTCGCCCCTTTGTTTATGTTACAGTTTACGGAGCCAGGGCTGTGTAGAGGTACTGGATCATTTTTTCAACACGCACAGAGAACGTTAAGGTAGCAAAATGTGAGGAGATATTTGTTGGATTTGACAAAACGTATATTAGCTTAGCAACTAGCTTGCAATAGCTGACTTTACCTTTAATCGCCAACAGATGATGTAGCTGATGGTATACCTAAGCCATAAGAGTGATCTTTGCAACCCCCTGCCTTTTCAACTACTCTGTCCACTCTCCAAATCTTTGTATAGAGAAATCAGGTGAGCAGTTTGCTGCTGGCTACTGTGGCTAGTGTGTGCGTGTGTGTGTGTGTGTGTGAGACGTCTTAATGGGTCCCATTTCTCAACAAAGCAAGTAGGATCTCCCAACCAGAATGTAATTTAACCTTTTGTCCCTTTTTCCATCTCTCTCTGTGGAACTTCACTCTGTTCTCGTCCCCCCCAGCACACTCCTACAGGTACAGGAGCCATCGCTATATTTTCAGTGAGACAGGTAAATATAGGGCAAGCACCCCAGGTAATCTTTTTTCTTTTTCTTTGAGGGAGATGGATTACAGTTTTAGAGTGTGGAAGGTCCACACAGAGTGAAGTGGACAAGTTAGGATCTCGTGTGCCCAGGGCGTTGATCGGGTAAATTAAGTAAAAATGTAATTTGCCACTTCACGCTGCCATTCCAGCAGAGTACTAATTGAAATCCTTGATAAGGTCACGCACAGCCAGTAACAAAGTCAGTCCTGCTATTATTAGTAAATGGTTACTTAGCATTTCCAAATAATGGTTGATGAAAATACCAAAGGTTAAAACATGTTATCATATCGGAACTAATCAGGGCTGAACACTGACCCACAACAACAAGAGAGACATCTAGACCTTTTAGCATAAACATATTACTACACATCTAGTCTCGCAGAGCAAGCCTTTCCTTAAGTAAAGTCTGGGACACAGTGCTGGCTAAACCTGTACAGAGCCGCCTACTTGACAGGAAAGGTATTTTGATTTACATGCACAACAACCAACTACGTAAATCAATGACAAAGTCTGATGTTAAATTCATACAGAGGAATTTGTTGATGACGTCTATGCATCAGACATTAGCTTACAGGGGTGTATGCATCAGATGTTAGCTTACAGGGGTGTATGCATCAGACGTTAGCTTACAGGGGTGTATGCATCAGACGTTAGCTTACAGGGGTCTATGTATCAGGCATTAGCTTACAAGGGTCTATGCATCAGACGTTAGCTTACAGGGGTCTATGTATCAGGCGTTAGCTTACAGAGGTCTATGCATCAGACGTTCAGCACAGAGTTGCTTATGTGACGTAGTGCTAATGGACGGAAGAGGCTGAGACTAATACACATCGATGTGTAAATATCTGTTTCCGCTAGCAAAACACTTAATTACAAGCCAATGTGTCAAAAAAAATATATACATCAACATCACAATGAAAAACAAGCTTCAATATCTTCATCATCATCATCCTCATTATCAAAACACTTTAATGTCACCCCTACCAGGAAGCAGTTAATTCTTCACACCTCGTATTGCATCCCTAGATGAGGTGGTTAGTACTTTTGAGTCAGTACGGTAAATGAAAAATAGCCCCCATATCCATCTTGGGTGTGTAAATGTGTGTTGTCCATCCTGCCAAAAGGCAAGCGGGCTGCACGGTGGGGGGGGGTAATTACTGCTATCAGAGTCTGGCCATGAAGAAGACACGTCCCCAGGGCCCGATTAGAACGGTGCTCTGGCCCCGCTGTAGGTCTCCCTTCCACTTCAACACACAGAGAAACACATACACACCTATTTAACCATACAGTACTGGGAGCAGTCACACCTGTTACCACATGGACCTATGGAGCCAACACTGAGACAAGGAGAGAAGGAAGGAGAAAATAAATGATACTGCAGCAGAATAGCGCGTCAACGAATATATATATATATATATATATATATATATATATATGTATATATATGTATATATATATAGAGAGAGAGAAAAATAAAGAATAAAGAGAGAAATCTAAGCTTAATCTTCAAGAGACGTGTTGCAGGGGTTTACATAAGAGATGGGTGTTGGTTTTATTTTTGCACGAGCTGCAAATCTGCGATAAATGTTAAGTTATCTTAACCTAGCACCTGGTTTGTCTCATACATAATACTTTTTCTCCATGTTCCAAATGCCTACAAGAAATCCCTATCACTACTGTAAAACATAATCAAACAGGGAAATCCACTGTGCCTTGGCACATGAGGGGCAGCAGAGGCTGGGCGATAACTGAGCACCACAGCTACTTAAAAGCCTTGTTGTAGGGCTGTCCCGAATACCATTTTACAGGTTTCGAATACTTGATGGTATTTCCGAACGAGTATACTCAAAAACCCCATTAAAAACACTATAGCATATACCTCCTCCTTATTAGCCAATAAGAGTGTGTGTTGAATGAATAGCCTCGCTCTCTACTTACAAACAGAGCCAATTGCAATCAATTGTGTTGATGACACAGGGTAGGGCAGGGAATTACATTTCAACATGTGGGTTTATATGGAGACAGTAGGGATTAATGGGAAAACATGCATGGATAATGTGTAAAAAATGAATACTCTAATCCCAATATTTAAATCGAATACATACCCAATGAATGAATACCCGAATAATAGAATATTTGGGGCCAGCCCTACCTTGTTGCATCCCATACTCAATCTGCTGATTATGGCCTGCTGGATGCAAGACGCTGAAAGGGTTCTGGTTTGCGTTCGTGAGCCAGCCGACATACTGTATTACACCGTCTGTGGTGCGTTTGTGTGCGTGGAAAGGTGTGCGTGCACGTGTGTTTTATGACGCGTGCATTATTCAGTTCTAGAGGGATTACAGACACAGAGGGTTAGACTGATTTAATTACATGTAGTCATGGACCAAAAATACAACGGTATGCTCTTTCATTACTGGAATATGTCTATTTTTACTTATATTCCCTTATGAATGTGTTATTTCTGTCAGTGAACCACTCTTCAAAGAGATAATTATCTTTGAATTATGAGGTCTAAATACAAGAATGTTATTTTATTACCATTTCAAACTATACTTTGCCATTGGGGTGAGATAATTGCTTTTATCTTTGGCCTGAACGACTTTATCCTCTTCCCTCTTTCCATCTACTACCCTTCTTCACCCTGTCGACACCCCATATAGTGCCTAGACAGGACTAGCTGCTTGCCCCCGCTGAAATAATACAGCACCAAAGCCAATTATCGCTCGGATAAACACAGCCCTTTCAACCTCCAACTAGCTGGACACCTCGACTGTTTACAGAGAGTCTTGTGGGGCCAGTCGGCCCACGCACACTCTTGGTAGTTTAAGACGGACCGGTGAAAACGTTGGGTAGACAAAAGATAGATAGGAACCAGATATCCAGTAGGCAGGTTATTGTTAGCAATACAATTAATGAACACAATGTCTTAATGGAACACTCTTGTCTAGAATTAGCCTTATGGTTGTCTTGTCAGTCATGTTCCTCCAGGGTGGCTCACATTCTACCCTTCCCTAACAGCTTATATGCTCACTTACTTAGGAGGATCTTATCTCCTCACTTTTGTACAAAGTTTTGCACTCTACACGTAATATAACAAATCAAAAATCAACATGCTGTGAGCAATGTGTGGGGCGGAGCTTCTGCGGATGTTTGTTGTGATTTGAGCTCAAAGTTAGCCAGCGTTCCCGAGAGTGACTAACCCTGCCTTTGAAACTCCCAGCTGTATACAGAAATAACCACACCAACTGTCACCACGCACATGGACACCGCCACAAACGTATTATGAGCTTGCGTGTGTGCATGCACAGACAAGTCAAATCAGCTGACTAAGCTATTTCTACCGCTCTGGTTTGGTCCAGGCATGCTGTTTGCTGCGCTGAGGGCTCTGGAAGAGAGTAAATGTACGGATATGCATGCTAATGTAACAAAATGGAAAAAGAGGTTTAAGGAGAGAAAGCGTCAAAGAAACAGTTTACAAGTGACTCCATGTTAAATTCCCTCCCCCACTAACGCTCATAAAGTCAGTCTCTTAACGAGCTATCGATCGCTAACAGCAAGCCGCCGTGCTACACTTTAAATGGAGCATTTTCCCATTTCCTCGCAACACACTCCCAACAACAACAACATCTATCAAAAATCAAGAAGGAAACAAATCTCGCCACCTTATTGTTTGGGAGAACCACCCCGCTAAACCCCCCAGGCTTGACTGATTGAGAGGTCAAGGCCGACAGGTAGCTCGACTTGATGAAAAAGAGCAGATGTCTAAAACTGTTCGGCCGGCAGTTAATCAACAGGCTAGGCTGACCTGGACATAAGGTGTGTGCGTATTTGTTACAGCCAGCAGCAGCTATGCCTGTGTTACAGTGGCCCCGACCCGAATGCAGACCTTTTTTTCCAGAAGGCAGAAATATGAAGAGCCAACAACACACTACCTCCACCGTCTCGGGTGGGTAGTTCACCGCTAGCCAGTAAAACGATTCCACAAAAAAAAAGGCATGTTCCAAGGGGAAGCTCCGGTTTCTCTTTCAGACGTTCCCATTTCACGGACCTATCAGCATAATTTCAGTACATGGCGCACGGCTGAACATTGAGGAATTATTACAGGAAGGCTTTATGCTCGAATAATGGGAACGGCCGAGCATTTTTCACTCGACTGAAGAAATACAAATGCATCTGCTAAGGTTTCTAAAGGCGAGTCCTGTAGCCCCTTCTCTCCGTGCCAAGACAAAGCAAGGTGCCTTGCATGCTAGGCCAGGACCTAGCTAGCTCCAATGACATTAAAGCCTGGACCGCAAATTCTGCCATTCTTCTCGAGCACACAGATCAATGCTGAAAACAGTGTTTTATCCAAGACCTTAAAACGACGAGGCATGTCAAAGGAAAGGTCCTTGCATGTCCGCGCTCTGCGACAACATGCCCTCCACCCAGAGCTCCACATGGGGACCACGGGCACACAAACATGGCGAGGCCATGCCCACATCTGCTCTGGTGCTGGCTGGTGCCAAGTAGGTATCAACGAAGGGACACAGAAGAATGTGGCAGGGTAAAGGAGCTTGTGTGCGCGCGTGCACGTGCATGTATGTGTGTGTGCCTGTGTGCGTGCATGTCTGGGTGCTTGTGTGCGCGCGTGCACGTGCATGTATGTGCACGTGCGCGTATGTGTTTGTGTGTGTGTGTTTGTGCGCGTGCACGAGTTTTTCATAATTTGAGTCCATTAATTCTAGCAGGACAACTCATTCATGCCAGTGTACCTCAATGTTTAAATGAAAGCCATGTTATTAACATAAATATTTGTTATTTTTGTTTGTTGTTTGCTTGTTATTTGTTTTCCAACTCAAAGTATATAACCCCTAAATTAAAGGTATAGGGTTCAATTGTAAGCTAAGATAATACACTTTTTTGTCAAATTCACCAAATATCCCCCCGCAGCCCGCTAGCTTACAGTTCTCTGTGCGTGCTGCAAAACGTATCGGGTACTTCTACACAGCCCTGAAGTTGGAACACAAACAAAGTGGAGAACACCGCACACAGCAACAGTATCCTAGCCTTCGCAATGCATTTCCAAAGTGTGGGGCGGCACTTCTGAGGGGGTTGCATTTCATTTTCAAGATAGCAAGCATTCTGGAGAATGACTGATTATGCTTATGAAGAGGTATGAGAGTGTCTCGTGTTCTAGTCGAGACCTTCTAAATATTCAAGTCCAAAAGCCTAGACAGAAGCATTCTATGCACCTAGCCTTCATTTGTTGAAAGACGACTCATTTGACAATAAGCCAACTGGAAATGAAAACATGATCTCACCAGGTTCAAATGAATCACTCTGTTGAGATTCAGAAAAAGGCCCCTCGTCCTCAGAAGCCGTTAAGCGTCTGGGCCAGTGGAGTAATTCACTGTAACCTCATTGTCATGTTAAATTGTGTCCACGGCTATTCATTTAATGTGTCTGATTTAATTCCCACAATGTCAGGATTCCCCCGTTTCTATGTCCAAGCACACACAAAGAAAGAAAGATGGAGCTTTAGCCAGCCTGTTCTCATTTCTTTTTCACCAAGAAGCGATCGCTGACACAAGTCATTACTTGTGAATAATTGTGGCTCAGCGCATATAACTGGGGGGATCATTATTTAAGCAGGCCTCTCTTTTGAGACTATAGTTTGGGTCTCGATTCGGAAGTCAAATCCCCACAGTGGGACTAGTCTCCGACTCCAACCGGAGCTACTTGTTTCCTAAATTTAACGTTCTGAGGAGAGAAGAACTGACAGACCTCAATGAGGCATATACCACACACACACACACACACACACACACTTGCAGAAACACAAATACGTGTTTGAAAATGCATTGCAGCCCCTTAATGACTGCAAAATAGGTCTCTAATCAAGTAGTAGCACGCTCAATCAGATATCCTCTCCAGTGTCACATATCCACAACTAGCCAATATCAGATAAACATCGGCAGTGGCTCAAACTCATTGCAACTAGTAAATTGCTTTCGTCTCAACGAGAATCATCAACTCCTAGGAGAAATAGTGTTTAACACCCCTTTCCATTACCAGCAATTTGAAACTCAGTCGAACAAACAAGAGAGGATTGTTTGTGTGTATGTGTGTTTTTGCAATTAAAAAGCATTTTGAATTGCAAATAAACATAATGGCATCAGATAATCTACGGAGGCAACAACGTCAAAATCACGCCTGACCTACACAATAGCCCCAGCTCTCGGGGGAGATATTACGAGCACCAATATTTAAAAAAAACACACTCAAGATCCCACAGGATCTAGAGTGCGTAGCTTTGCTTTGCTTGGGACAAGCAGGCAGACAGACAGGCAGGTAGACAGACAGGCAGACAGACAGGCAAGCAAACAGACAGACAGACAGGCAGTCAGACAGGCACACAGACAGGCAGGCAGGCAGACCGACAGACAGGCAGGCAGTCAGGCAGTCAGACAGGCAGTCAGGCAGACAGACAGACAGACAGGCAGTCAGGCAGACAGACAGGCAGTCAGTCAGACAGACAGGCAGTCAGACAGGCAGTCAGGCAGACAGACAGACAGACAGACAGACAGGCAGTCAGTCAGACAGACAGACAGACAGGCAGACAGGCAGGCAGTCAGGCAATCAGACAGGCAGACAGACAGACAGACAGTCAGTCAGACAGACAGACAGACAGGCAGGCAGTCAGGCAATCAGACAGTCAGACAGGCAGTCAGGCAGGCAGACAGACAGACAGGCAGTCAGTCAGACAGACAGACAGTCAGACAGACAGGCAGTCAGACAGACAGACAGACAGACAGGCAGTCAGACAGGCAGTCAGACAGACAGGCAGTCAGGCAGACAGACAGACAGACAGGCAGTCAGACAGACAGGCAGACAGGCAGTCAGACAGACAGGCAGGCAGTCAGTCAGTCAGTCAGACAGACAGACAGGCAGTCAGACAGTCAGACAGACAGACAGGCAGTCAGGCAGTCAGACAGACAGACAGACAGGCAGTCAGACAGACAGACAGACAGGCAGTCAGTCAGACAGACAGGCAGTCAGGCAGACAGACAGACAGACAGACAGACAGACAGGCAGTCAGACAGACAGACAGACAGACAGGCAGACAGAGTAGCGCTGGGCATCTGGAGTGAATCCCGCCTTGACAATAGCTTTTCAAGAACATTCCAACAGTCGCTGAAAACAATAGTTGACACAAGCCCTCCCCCCCCCCCCTTTCACTCTCACTCTCACGCATGCACACACACACACACACACACGTGTGCACGCGCACGCACGCACACACACACCCCATAACGGCACAAAGCAGTAGCGCACAACAGGCAACCCACAGCCTGCTAGGAGAGTTAGGATAAGGGTTTACTGAAGAAATGTCCCTACAGCTCTCTCTCTACCTCTCTCCCTGTACCTCTCTCTCTCTACCTCTCTCCCTGTACCTCTCTCTCTCTCCCTCTCTCCCTGTACCTCTCTCTCTCTCCCTCTCTCCCTGTACCTCTCTCTCTCTACCTCTCTCTCTACCTCTCTCTCTCTCCCTCTCTCCCTGTACCTCTCTCTCTCTCCCTCTCTCCCTGTACCTCT
>JAODLL010003564.1:0-11655 GCA_026546735.1 Forbesichthys agassizii
TCTCTCTCTCTCTCTCTCTCTCTCTCTCTCTCTCTCTCTCTCTCTCTCTCTCTCTCTTTCTCTCTCTCTCTCTATCCTCTTTATTCTTTTTTCTTTCAATTGTCAGCAAGCTCAATGTTTTCTAATTTAAAGTCTTTATATTTAATCCTGCCCACAAGCTGCACCGAGTTGTGAGGTTTGCATGTTCTGTGTGTGTGTTTGTCTCTGGTCCACATCTGTCTCTGCATCAGCGCCAGGGAAGGTAAACACGTCTCCGTCTCTGCCGTGCTGCCTGATCAATATTTCCTCTTACTCGTTCCTAGAGCACATTCACTCACATGACCTTCTCCCTCTGTTTGTGGATGTGAGATAATGGACCGCCGACCAAGGCTGGTTCCGCTAAGTGAGCCTGTCTGAGGAAATGTTGTGAATTCAGAAATGGAGATGTAATAAATGAAGTAGAATCCATTTCTGAGTTGACATATTTATTGGCACGTTTCCCTCAAAGCAAATGATAAAAAACTGTATAATCAGTTCTCTTAAGCCCTATATTATCGCTGACATTGCAGGTTGGCTGCCACCGTTTACGTGATAGAAGTGAGGAACATGAATGGTGTCGTGTTGCTGAGGCAGGGATGCTATCATGGACAATGGCTGGTGTTGTGGTATGGGGCTGTTGTGAGAATCAAACCTGCAATCTTCCCTTTACAAGTTAAAGTGCCTTTCAGTGAAACAGTAAAACCATGGCGGTGGTGTTGTGGAAAGGGATTATGTGACTACAGCCATCCTGCCCGGTCTATCTATATTGATTCATTCACTCCACAGGGGAAAAGAAAAGTCTGGATGCCCACGGTTCCACGGTTCACGTAAGAGTCCGTTGCAACCTTGGTATGCTAAGCTATTCTCGCATCAGAATTAGGCTGAAGGTCAAACTTTGCATGGCCAGATGTTCCCTTAGGACCAGATGATATGAATATTTCTCCTGTTTAGCAACAGAGCATGCATTATATTCCATGGAGCTTCTGCTCATTAACAAAAAAGGAAAACAGCGTGTATTTCAATGTGGATGTGAGAGGGATGTGTTTTTTACTTTGTACAATCTGTAAGTCCTGCTACAGCTTCCCTCTGACCTGCTCATCATCATCACATTTTTGCAGAACATTTGGAGAATTCTCTTAGCACTGGCAAAAAAAAAAAAAAAAAAGAAAAGCTCTTTGATTCAGTCTTTATCCAGTTGAGTGCCCTTCAGTATTCTGCTGTGATATATAGTGAGGACTAAATGAGGCGAAAGGTCAATTGCTTTTGTCAAGTAAATCTACATCCGGATTCATGGCTGAGGTCTGGCAAGGAGGGAATACGCTCGATTCTGCCTGCAGCATACACGGCTACCGCATCTAATTGATGACGCAATCTAGCACACGGGAAGCCGTAATGGTGCACACACACACACACACCCACACACTGTCTCACTCATTCACTCTCTCTCTCTCTCTCTCTCTCTCTCTCTGACACAAACAGACACACTGTCTCATTCATTCACTCTCTCTGACACACACACGCACACACACAAACACACACTGTCTAATTAATGCAGGACCCTGCTAGCAACCTAGAGCCGACCTGAAAAGAACTGCCCTCTCCCTCTCATCAAACACGGTTTTATTATGGGTCCGGGGAAAGTGTACAATAGCTTCCAAGAAACCCTTGCCTATGCCTGCATAGGTCCAACAAGACAGGTCTTACCTGCGCTTTCCTTTGTGAAGACATTGGCTCTCTTTAAGACATTTTCTCATAATTGCTTGTGTGTCCACATACAGTACAGTGTGTGTGTGTGTGTGTGTGTGTGTGTGTGTGTGTGTGCGTGCGTGCGTGCGTGCGTGTGTGTGCACATACTCCAGTAATTACTAGCAGCAGTGCAGCACAGGCCTCGTACTGCAATATTAAAATAGACACCCCTGCTATTATTTTAATGAATTCACAATGAGATGCATCCACATGCCATTGAGGTACATTAACACATACACTATCTTCTTCGCTTCTGTTATATTTACTCTTAGTTTTGAGGGGCATATAAAATAACTTTGACAGTAATACATGTGCATGTCCTTGTACAGTAAATGAGTACTCATTCACATACTTCAAAGATCACCTGTGTGCGTGTTTGCGTTTGTGTGTGTGTGTGTGTGTGTGTGACACAAGGGTTTTTCCAAGCTCTCTTGTTCCTGCCCCCATATATGTGATTGTGCGCTCCCCCTCCATCCATCCTTCACAGTAATGAAAATGGCCCAGATTATGAAAATAACCCCTTCCTGCCACCGAGTCACACACAGGCGGGGAGAGCAGAGGAAAGACTCGATTCCCTACTCCGTTCGCCTTTCCTGGGCTGACGACGCACATTGCCCTGGGGTCTGTTTAAAGATAGAGATGGAGATGGAGCTGGGGAAAACACACAGAATTAGATGAGGATGATTAGATGCTGCAATTCCGCTGCATTGCTGAAGAACTCTGCGACAGACACTTTTCACTCACTTCATGGTTGGAGCACTGGAGTGAGCAAAGCAGGCTGAGACGAATGAAGCTTTAAGATCACTACCTTGAAGCATATGTGAAGAGGAATACATGTGGCCATCTGATCATTGAGACCACACCCAGATAAATACTTGCATTTTTAGTTTGCCCATTGTCTTTTCTATTTATTTTTTTGTTACTTTTTCTATTTTCGATCGCCCAATTGTTCCAGGAGGTGAATTGTAAACGTTTGCCAATCGTCTCTAGGAGGTGGCTTGCCTTGTTTGCTCAAAGAAGCACATTTAATTCATGATCATGTGCATAATTAAATATGTTAACATTTTTTTTCCAGTCAGTTATTCTGGAAAAAAAGGTTTCATTTTGTATTCGATCAATACACAAACATCGCTCTTCAATGTCATATAGGATGCTTCCTCAGAAGGTCCGGCCTCAATATTGGAAACGCATTGCAAAGACTATGGATAGTGTTGTGTGGTGCGGTTTGCACCACTGTGTTTATGTTCCCATTTACTGTGAGTATATTAGCTGACATTGACCATGAACCATGTGTGGAGAAGTGTGTCATGGTATCTAGGCATCTAAAAAACACACTTTATTACATTTTCTTCCACTCCTGTACAAACACCTCTACAAGAGCTATAGAGTGATATAGTTATTAATTATGGCCCTTTGTGTCTACAGTAGGCGTGATATTTTGTGAGACAGACTTAGACTTATTTAGAAGTGATCACTTTATCACACTCTACCGTAAGTGTCACAATAATGCGGAAAGCTCAAGAAGGAAACTTTACAGTAAATAATACAAACTATATTGACGAGCTCTGGAGGGAGTTCTCTGGAGACGTTTGACATCACGACCGATACATCACCTTATGGAAAATGGAGGATGTCCCGGCTGGTGAGCTACAGTAAATGTGAATAACAGAAGCCTGCCCACATTCCTGACGACACTCTCACAGACGCACATAGCCACAAGGTAATGTTCCTGTGCATAAGCATGCATGAAGCTAATTGAATAGCACTCCATTGTGTCCTTTTTAGAGGCTCGGAAACAGAATCAGAATGACATTCGGCTATCGGTTCACCCTATTAGGCAATTGGTCAGTTGAGTGAAAGAGGTTCCAAATGATTAGGAATGGGGGAGACATCTGAGGGGAGATTCTGGCACTAAACTGCTAAACAAAGTACGGCAATTAGCAGATGTAACAGATCATGCATGGCTTATGTGCACTCGCATTGGTGTAACTCATGCATTACTGGCATATTTCTCTCTGAGCCTCCATTTTTCAGTCTTTCTCCAAAACATGCAGCTACAGTGCGTGTCCACTGTGATTAATGTAATCATTATGGGCTTTCTTTCTTACAATCATGAAGAAATCTTGGTGGTTTCCGGCTGGTGGAATAGAGACAGAATCAATCAAGTCAGAAGGGTAGTTTTCTTTATTATTATGGAGCTGTCAAGATAAGTGAGATGATTTGCGGATCACATGGCGATAATTCTGGGAAGTGTCTCTCTCCGTCGGCCTCCAACACAGATATTCATAGATGCGCGCCTTCACACTCACACACGCACACACACATGCGTACGCACACACACACACACACAACACACACACACATAGAGAACAATGTGTCAGCCCATGGTTATACAGTATGTATCTTTGATGTAGTAACACAGATTTATGTCTCTGTATCTGCAGTCATTTTATGATTCAAAACTGGGCATCATGCACACAGACTGATTGTGAATTTGGTGTCGCACGCACACATACTGTACCATGTTGAGCTGCGCATAATGTAGCGGAATTGAGAGACATCTTACAAATTTGATTGATAAGCGATACTGTACGACACGTGGATACACAGCTATTTCAAATGGCTTTGTTAAAATGCCATGATCGCTGATTTATAGGCTATGTGATTTATGGCCAACAAATTCAACGTTAGGAAAAAAAGAAAAAAAAAAAACGCTGACATTTCAGCGTGTCATCATCTTGCCAACAAGCCCCTTTGTTGGTGCCAAATGGCCCGTATAACCATTTCCATAATGTTATTGTAAAATTAGCTGGATTAGGGATTTTCTCCTTTGTGTACCGCTCTACTCACACCCTGCCACCACTCCCCCACACACATGCACACACAGCTCCTCGAATCGAGGACCTGGAATGAGTAGTCCCCAGGTCAAACCTGGATTCACTACTGCAAAAACTGCCTGAGTCATTTTTCCTACCCTGAACATAAACTTTTCTCAACACAGTAACATTGAAATGCAGAGGGAGTTTTTGTTTCATTTAAGATTACAAAATATTATCTAAATGTCCCTATTATGTACAAACATAGAGGAGAAAACTGCGGGAAATAATGAGCAATATTTCCACAGAAACTTTATGGGTAGATGAGGGTATACACTGCCATTCTTTGTGAATGAGTCCGTGAAATGTATCCCATGCGACACGCATCTCGAATGAGTAGCTGTTCAAAGTGTGTATGTCACAGGCACTGCCAGCCGTGAATCAATGAATCAAGTTGGAAATGTCAAAGCAGGTCTCAAATCGCTCCTCTGTGGCTCCAATGTAGAGCGCTGTCAGCAGCAGCGGCTAACTGAGCACACTGTACAGTATGTGTATGTGGCTCGCACAGGGATGCAAAGCCCACACTGTATACGTGCTCGCTAGCAAGACGAGATACACGCACACACACACACGCACACACACACACACTCTCAAACTAGTAAATCTCCCATTTCTCTTGCTCAAAGAAAGGTCATTCTTGTCTCTTTTCCCCCGTACCAATTTGGTGGGAGGTTGAATCTGGGCATAGTGGGCATGCTGTATTGTATCTCTGAGGATGTTTAATGTCACAGCAGTGTTCCCTTCTTGTAACAGGATAACGTATAGGTAGCCAGCTTTAGATACTGCATGCCTTTCCTATAACCTTCCCTCTTGGAAATCATTTGATTTCCTATGCTAATTGTTTAACATTTAACATAACTACAACATAGCTATAAATATATGAATCTGTCAATAATTATTGTAATGAGTTAGCATTGCATACAGTAGACTACACCATCACAAAGTACTTTTATACATGGTACTATACCATAGGCCACCCTACACATTGTTGACCCGGCAACCAAATATTTGATATGCGACAGGGGATACCTGTGCCGTGTTCCCAACAGCCAAAGGGTCTTTATCTTGAAAAATAATGAAACCTTTGCTCTAAAGCCAGAAGCGGTTAATGTACACTGATGTTTTCGTGTACTAAAGTGAGCATCTGTTTATTAAAGCATAATTTTGACGCAATTTGCATCTTAAAGCATGGCATGGTGCACATGGCTAAAATGGTATTCTGCATCCGCAGCATCGCAGGATTGCAAGTTGCACTTTCTTATTAATGCATGTACATTCATTGGAGGCGAGGGGACATGGGAGTTTCACGTAAACATATGGGAGAAGATGTGTAAGGAGAGATCATCCAGTTTGTTGTTCTTTGAGAAGCAGGTTTGATCCAGGTAGAAAATGTGTTTGCAAAGGGGAAGCAATGGCAGTCATCAGAGCAAAGATGCATGCTGAGAGGATTTGATCACTTGTGCCGGGTTAAACTCAATATTTTCCTTTGTTTGCCGGCAAACTTACGAGTAGCATAAGGCGTTAATATATATTTTTTTATAGTAGCCATAATTATTTTCGGGGTAGAATTACATTATATAGTTTTGATAATACATCATAGACAATTAGGCTGTATTGTCTGCATCTATTTCATGATCGTTAAACTTTTTGCTGACCTTTTCTGGCGGTGCCAAGCACTGATTAGGCAATGCAAAGGCACAGGTTGCTCTACCTGCGGTCTGGCTGCTCTCATTTTTATGCTGCGCTCACTAACAAACGTACACAAGATGCTCAATCTCCTTATCTTCACACATCTACGGTACCACATCCAAGTTGTCATGTTGACAGCAACATCTCATTGACAGTTGATTCTCTTCTATGGATGTATAGGTTGTCAACTGATAAACACAAACGCACGCACGCACGCACACATGCACACGAACACACACGCACACACACACACACACCTACACACACACACACACACACACACACACACACACACACACACACATTTAACCTCATTAAATGCACAAAAAAAAGCTTTATACAAATGTAATTTAAATTTAACATGCAAAACATACAGATTAATTTCACACAAAACACAACACCCGCATCAAAGCATTCTCCATCTCTGCTTATCCTCGCTATACTGTACATACAGTATACAGTGTATATCCAATACAATAGGGGTGGATCCCATACGGGAAATAGTTTATCAGGGAAATGTTCCGGTGGGGGTTGACATGGAAGCCAAGTGTGTTAATCTGGGGGTCTGGGTGAGGATGTGTGCCTGATAAATGAGCATGTGCCTTGAACTCAATTGTATGCACATATTGTACTAGTCATTGCTAATGATCATTTAAAATGAAACACCCAAATGAAAATTATCAACATTTAAGTTTTGTGTTAAGATGCCCTGAATGGAGAAACTCTCACGGAGACTATTGACCATAAATAAATAAATTAAACACATTTCTCAGAGAGAATGCTTTGTCCAGAACACATCAGGAGGGTAAAAACACAGCTCTCTGTCCTGGGCAGGTAAGCGGACACCTAGCAGTAATGCCCACTCAGAAGCAGTTCTTAAATACACAGCAGACCGCCATTGCTGAGAAGCTTGATGCCCTGGCAGGGACACACACACAGTACTGTACATGGGCAAGGTAGCAGCACACAGGCACATACAGTACACTGATAGCACACACACACACACACACACACACACACACACACACACACACACACACACACATCTGTGAGCAGTGATGAGCGTAATATAGCCATTACCAGGCAGTCAATCAGCGAGACAGGAGACACTCAATTATGGTCTGTAACAGATATGTCTCCGCCCTGCTCTTCCATACTTCCCTCCCTCCCGCCTGCCTTCCGATACACCCCCCCCCCCCCCTTCTTTACTGTAATCCCTCAGTGCTGTGCTGTTCTCCTATGGGTCTCGTGGTGTCAGATGCTTGTGCGGTGAAGTGGCTTTGGGTGGTGACAGTGTACAGCAGCCCGGAGTCCCAAACAGTCTGGAGGCTTTATCATCCATTATATATATATATATTTTTTTTTTATTTCTTTCGTGAGGCACAAACAGCGGGACCATACATGCTGGAGTAACAGAAAGTGGCAAGTCAATACTCCCACAGCTAAATGATGTACAGGGGGAGAGAAAACTGTTTGCCACCTGTTCTTGACATCAGCCTCGGGGTTGGATGCTCTACCCAGTGTCCTCCATGCTTTGCTGGTGCGCACGCACGCGCTCGCACGCACGCGCTCACACGCACGCACGCGCTCGCACACACGCACGCACACGCTTCTGTTTTTATCCGCTATTCTTTATGTGTCCTTAGGCTCTGACTTAACATAGTATTCGTTTCAGGAGTTGGAGTGTTCCACTTCTTTGTCAGTGGAGCTGTTTAGTATGTAGTATGGCCGCTAGATGCTGTAAAGTTCTTAGATCTTCTTTCCTCTTACCTTTAAAAGATACTGAACTTAGATATTGTTTTGACCTAATTGTATTAAACATGAACGTTCCTACATTCAGTATGTTAACACTTTGGTCTCTGCATTTAATTCATTAACCTGTTTTGGCTGTTTTTGTGTGTGAATCCATTGATTTCCATGTACTGTTCCTCACATTTGTGATGCTGTATGAAGTGTCATAGATGACATACTAAATCGAGGGGTGAGAACCAGAGGGGTGTAAGTGACATTTGGGGTGAAACAGAGATGTATATATCAAATGAAAGCTCTTGATGAGCTCTTTCTAACTGCCAAAGGGGCACAGGTGAATTCTTAATAAGTTTTTAGGTATTCATTAAAAACCAAAATACTTAAATACTGAACATATAAAGCCAGTTGGTGCCAAAAGGCTGTAACTGAACTCACTCCACTTTTTTTTTGGATTTGAGATATTTTTATTTTGAAAGCATCCGCAGCCCACCGTCTCAACTAACTCATCACAGATAAGGCGAAGTCTGCTTTTTGTAATTATTATTATAATACTCGTGTCGTGATCTTTATTCGATTTTTTTGCCGGTCATGATGCAATTTGAATTCAGAGACCACGAGTAGAACGAGCGGAGAGTGCTCTTTCCAATGGTGTGTGATTGTATATTGCCTGATATAAAAAAGAAATGTGATTTTCACGCACGCAAATATGCGATATGGATTTTAATCAGGTTGCCTTTGAGAACTAGTTTAATTTGGGCACTGCTTGTTAGATTAAATTGATAGCCGAGATTATTGGCAATCCATACGTGTATAATAATAGCAACCACACATGTATTATAAAAATTATGCTTAACTCCCCAAGTTAGAGGGGGTGTCATCGTTCACGGTCACGCAAGTGAAGAAGATGAAACTGTATGTAATTCTTTGTTCATATTGTCATCAGATGGGCCCATTCATTTATGTGAAATGGATGAAATGTTGGTACCAAAAAGGCGCATGTGAATTTTAAAATGTAGCTTTGGCCCTTTGGAGAAATGTCACTCACGCCCCTCTGGTTCTCACCCCTCAAAATAGACTTGACTCGCGTCCTGCAGTACACAATGTGGAACAGTGAAACAGCGGGAAAGCATCATTATGTTAGTGTGTAGACTAAGCTGTACAGGGTTCTGTATCACTTTAAGATCTCTGTCTTACTGTAACCTTTACACAAATGATCATGTTCAGCGATGTTACCGTCTTTAAGGCCACTCGTTTGACATCTTTAGCTTTCATTTAAATAAATGAATGCTGTATTTTACCTGTAGGCTAAAGTCTGCTAACCTGACATGCCAGGGGAATTGTTGTCACAAGTCCATCTGGGAAGCCGTACATTGAAACTGTTTGTGAATGGCTGTACTTTCAAAAGAATACTTTGCAGTTGATTGGATGAACCATCTGGTTATTTTCGCTGTTGGCACCATGGTCGGCACATCTAAACCACGCCCGTATAGCTATAAACACAACGCTGATTGGAAAACCACGCCAATATAGCTATTAAGACAACACTGATTGGAAAGTTTAGTTGCTACTCGGACACATTCAAAATGATCCCATGGCTTTCCAGACTGATTCTCACGGCGAAATCACACTGAAGCTCGCGAGATCAGGATGGTCTCGCGAGGCTAAAGGTCTGCAGGTTGCCTCCGAATGTGGAGAGAGTCAGTACAATCGGCTAACATCAAACATGCATATATTGAATCTTAACATTTAAATCCATGATTTAATAAATAATGTATATAATTATTTTATCCATAATGAATTAAACATAATTATCGCAAAGCTCAAGGTGATAAACAATTACCTAAAAAGACAAACGGCCACACACACACATGCACGCAAGCACACACACACACACACACACACACACACACACACACACACACACACACACACACACACACGCAAGCATGTGTTGGCAAAGCAAATAACACACTGTGTTTGTGCCAGCACAAACACAACAACCATGTGACCTTTTGGTGTAAAACACTAAACACTGCTTCTCCCTGCTCCTTCAACAGACATCCTTTCCTCTTTGTCTCAACTTAAACACACACACACACACACACAAACGTGCAGTTGTGTGTGTGTGTGCGTATGTGGAGAACTGTACCTACAGTGTCATTCAGACTCTTTTAGCCGCTATATGTCGTGCTAACTGTGTTGAGAATTATGTCACATTGTCCTTTTAAACCCTGCTTTGGATGACCTTTTTAAGTCCTCTGATACTGTGTGTGTGTGCATGTGTGTGTGTCTGTGAGAGTGTGTGTGTGTGTGTCTGTGTGTGTGCACGCACGTGCGTGCGTGGTTGCATGCGTGTGTGTGTCTATGTGCTCACCAGCTGGCTGTTGCCTACTGCTTTTATGAGGCTTGTGAGTTACGCCATTTAATAAGGGAGCGTTTTGGTGACTTGGCTCATATCCAGAATGATATGCCCAGCCTATGACCGGAGCTGTGCAGTGATAAAGTTGTCAGCTGAATATTAGTCTCCAGGAGAGGATTTACTCCTTCTTATAAGTGTGTGCGTGCTTCCGTGCGCGCGTGTGTTTTCTGTTCCTAGAGACTTGGTCGTGACATTTGCCTCGGGTATTATTGCCACAGAGAAGCTGGGTGATTGACATGTATTAATTACACATTTTTACCTTCTCAATTTACAGACTTATGTGCGGGCTGTGCAGCTAACACAGACTGCTGTATACACACACGCGAACACAAGCATACGCGCACCAGATGTTTGAACGTTTTCATCGATAAAAATTAAAATTATGTTTGTTTTTGTGTATGTATGTGTGTGTGTGTGTCTGTACAGTATGTGCATGGCGGGGAGGTAGATATGCAGGTGGGTGGGCAGATAGATGAAGTCTCTTACTGGGAGAGTGTATTTGTATAATGTTTCTCCAGTCCCTATGCTGAGTGTGAATTATAGGGCATGGTAATACATGCACCATTACAGTAATTGCATGGGGTAGAATATTGTGCTATAAACAACCTGTAAAGGTCTGGAAGTATTAAATCTATTTATTATTTGTTTCTGTGTTCTGCCATTTTGTTAGAGGAGCTCATGTGCACACATTACCTCTCCTCTCCTCTCCTCTCCTCTCCTCCTTTTCTTCTCCATCTCCTCTCTCCAATCTCTACCGGCCACACCAGTTTGCGTGTCCAAAGAACTCCCAAATACATTTGGGAGTTCCAGTACAGTATGTGCTCCTGGTCCTCTCTCCTGCCATCCTCCTCAGTGTTGCGGCAGTCTGTGCACTGTGGAGGCCACACAGTGTTCCAGGCAGAATGGCAAAAGAGGAGAAATCCTGTCATTGCAATTTAACACAGAGGTGTGTTGGCTGTGATGGATTTGCACCCCGCCATTGACCGGCCTTGTCTGGGTGCGGAATCACAGATGCCATGGCAGGGATGTTGCGAGAGAGAGAGGAAGAGAGAAAGAGAGAGGAAGAGAGAAAGAGAGAGAAAGAGAGAGAGAGAGAGAGAGAGAGAGAGAGAGAGAGAGAGAGAGAGAGAGATAGAGAGAGAGAGAGAGAGAGAGAGA
>JAODLL010003565.1:0-11654 GCA_026546735.1 Forbesichthys agassizii
CCGTGCCATGGCACTTTGGTTGGACTCGGGCGCAGTACGCATCAGTGTGATCGCAAACGTGCCCGAGCACGGAACTGAAGTTAAGACAGTTGTTTCATTACAATCAGCATGGCGGCAAAGAGAGCACTTTGGTCTACGGCAGAAGTGCAATGTTTACTGGAAATTAGTGCCGACGAGAGTATTCAGGAGCAACTGGATACAACACACAAGAACTATGTACTTACTAGTGGGTATCAATCAACCACGTGAGCAGTGTCGGCAAAAACTGAAAAAACTGCGTGATCAGTATCTGAAGGTATGTGGTAGCTTATCGGACATCATAAACATATTCCAGTGGAACGATAATGTGGCCAAAATAATTGTCCTGAAACCAAGTAGCCAACCTAGTGTTTTGTAGTAAGCGTGCCCTGGCCCTGAATGTTAACTGCAGTGTGAGTGCAGGCCAGCAGGGAAGTGGGGAGCGGGGACAATCGTGCTCGGGCACGGTTCAAGGCCACTGGGCCTAGTGTGAGTCCGCCCTTATATAGCATCTAACATCTACTGAATGGTAAAATATGATATAGTAACTTCCACCATACTCACTCGCTCTCCTCTCCTCCTTCACGTAGCCTCTCTCCCAGTGTCTCCTCAAACTTCTCCAGGCCGCGAGGAGCGACCCGTAGCAAACAGCTCACGTGACGGATCAGAACCCTGGCTCTGGCATCATACTGACCTACAGCATTACAGGGCACACACACCAGAGAGCATATCATATCTTCAGCGCTCTCATGTAGTTCTGGTTTTAACAAGAGACAAGAGGTAGATGATTCTTACCATCATTGACGGAAAAAGACACCAAGTCCTGTGAAATGACAAGTGGATTATGACACTACTTTATTTCCTGCTTTCAGTTTCAACAAACAACCGGTGTTTTGATCAAACATATGTTATGTAAACATTATTTCTGTAAATCTATGTTAATAGGGGACAATCATTGTGTTAAAACTCCCCTAGCACCCTCAAATGTAGACCGAGCTTGTTTGGACACAAAGCCTATCTATTCTGGAGGATGTGTCAGAGCCCACCCCACCCAGAGCTGACAGAAGAAACACTTCACTTGGAGTTTGATTCCAAACAACAAAAACATTTAACAATTCACACAATTTCCCCACCTCATTTCTCACAGTTGTGTTTCCAAACAAGCTGTGGTGATTATTCAGGGATTCGGGGCCACTATAACGCACATTGAGAAGTATCCGTTTGTAGGAATAATCACATACCAAAGACAACAAATTAATTCACTGGCAGACACACCTTGAGCCAAATTAAAGTGTGTCACACATGGAAGCTAATGATTGTGAGTGTGACTTACCTGTATGATGGGGGTGGCCTCCGCAGCAAGCAGCGGTTCATTCTGGAGGATGGAGAGGAAGGTGTCAGAGCCCTCCCCACCCAAACCGGACAGAAAAGCCCCCATGACAGGCATTACTGACTCGTCTAGGCCTAGCCAGCGCACCAGGTTCTTCAGAAAACACTCTCGAAATGCCCTGGAAAACACAACAAACACAGGTTAAATAATGATCACATAAGGGTATATTATTTCTTAGTATTAACTGACGGACATGGACATCCTAGTAGTGTGTAAAAACACAATGGTGTTTATTGTATGAGTTTAAGCATTGTACCATAGTGCATATATTGTGTTACATTTGTATTTTATTCCCACCTGGTGTACAGTAAGAGAAACTATTTTCATTAGAAGGTGCAAAACATTCTTGTTTAATGTGAAAGCACACTTGATTGGACAAAGCAGACACATCCACATGCACGTTTCCAATACAGCTTCAATGTATACAGGGACCTGCATTTAACATGCTACCTATACTTTGCCTTTTACCTGTTTTCGGGCCCATCAAACAATTGTCCCAAAGAAACGCTGCACAGCGCAGCATAAGCAAAGCGTCCTGGTTCTGTCAGCTTCCTGCCTAACATTTTCTCTGGATCAGCTGGTGTTACTCCTAGTCCACCTGGGTCTGGTTTGCAAAATGTTTAAACCATTTACACAAAACAGAACAAACAACAAGCAAAATCAAAAACATTTTGGTTTAGGATTTCAAGCCCTGTGTCATAATGAATATATGCAAATGCAATAATTTAATGTCACAAACGCTAATGTCCATCATTAAGGATACGTCAAGGAAGGTAACTCATTACCGTTATAATGCTGTTATAACGTCTTGGAAGCACTCAAGGTTTCCCATTATTACGGTAGCTCATTTAACTTGGCTGTAATGTTCTTCTAATGATATACCAGACAGTAGTTATTTAGTATTTGGTTGTGTTTGCACATGAGTTTAAGTTTTCAACCAGATACATAGGACTTTGCTCCATGCTACTGTAGTGGGGGAAATGCGTAGGCTACAGCGATGTACGGTAGCACCTCAACGCTATAAGCACATTTCATATTTTATTTATACACATTACAATATTCAGTATATTTCAAAAGTACCTGGTGTAAACGTTGTATTCGCATTTGCCTGTCTTTTATCCATTTATGACGTTGAGTGTCACTAGTCTTTTGCTAGCGGTTAGCACGTCTGTTATCAGAAGTCAGAACTATGTTTGCAACACTTTGGTGACGTCATGTCCACGTCCTCTGTCTGATCTATATGTGTTGAAAATGTTTTAATGCTTAGCGCTACATTATTATTTTAAGAAGACATGCAACTGTCAAATTTCAACCTACCGGTACAACAACAAGTAGCACACTTAAATGGACCGTAACTTGCCTTTAACAGTTTGCCAGTGCCTACATTTAGAAGTAGTGTTATCATTGGTCAGTAGGTGGGAGTGTAACACGTTTTTGAATGTATGGACTTATTTTTTTTCTTCCCTTATTATTATTATTATTTTTTTGAGTCATTCGGTACCCATTCATTTTAATAACGCTCTGGACTAAATTTTAATAACATTGCCCTGACATGATGTATTAGCATAGCCTATGTCTACCATTATATTACTAATTCTAGGCCAGAGGCATTTTAGACATACACGAAGTCCAGCCAAGTTTCAATTCCTAAATTACAGTATGCTGCTACAATGTACAAGGAAAACCTCCCAAAAGCCTATTTAGAAAAATGGAAGAAACCTTAGAAAATCTTCTTAAAAGAGGAAACCACTTATCATTGTAGTATCTGCAGACTGGGAACTGTATCTCCCCCCATGCTTTATAGTCAACATCAGAGTGTACTGTATTGACAATTCATATAATTTTATATTTTGTTGTATGCTCTTTAAACAAGATGCTTTGATTGATCTGCACCTATTCATTGCTGCAACATATTTTGAGAATAGGATAGGTTTACAGTAGGCTTAGAAGTTTAATAGAAAAGCCTTGAACATGTTGTGATATTATATCTCTTTATTGTGCATCTATTTGGAGTTGCTATGCAACATACGTCTGTCTCTCTGTATGCCACCCCCAGCATGCCTAATTCGCTATTCACATGGTTTCAACCCAAGGATAAGTGGCTGCCAAACAACTTTGCTGTACAAAGTAACATCATTTGACCCCATGTGGCCGATGGCTGTGAATGTAACAGAATATTCCACCGTTCAACGTTAAGCTTTTTAATGAATAGATTGGAATTTTGTTGAGTCATAGATACAAGCATGTGAGAAAACACCTAGATCAAGGACAGTGAAATATTGTGAATCTTCTAAAATGTTAACATTAACATTCTAAATTGACCCTACTTTTTAAATTGGCTCCTTGGGGTAAATATATAAATTTAATAAATAATTGCTTTTGATAAACAATCACAAATCTGTATTCGTGATTGTGAGTGAATATACAGCATAAAGGACTCTTCTATTTAGTTGACACTGCCTGTTTTGGTTAGATTGTGGCTTGCCCTGCACACTACTCTTCCCACTACAGAACTCATAGGCCTTGTGTTTATCTGTTTCTGCCTCTCTTGTGAGCTTCTAACAGAAAACACACACACATTAGTTGGATTCATGTTACATAACGCTGAAATGCGTAGACACTGTACAAACATTTAGTACTGCCTTAGTTGGTACTTTGTCAGATGAATATCCTGGCTTTGTCAGAGAGGAATCTCTGAGTGTATGTGTGCTATATTTGTCGGGCATCCTGTTTATACACACTGCTGTTCAATCTCTAGTGTATCCTAAACACATTCAGGGCACAGTTTATTGCGGATTGACTTGTTTAAGAATATTTTATTTAATCTCTGTTAAGGCTTTAAAAATAGATTTACACTAGATTCAAGTAGCTTATACAGTACTGTGTGCAATACCACTTACATACTATATTTCTAGAGATAGTTGGCAGTTTATTTCTACTTGCAAACAGAATTTGAGATAAAAAAGACTATTATTAGAAAAATAAGAGTTGGTAGGCTCATTTGAATTCATCATAACACTATTCTCTCTTACATATATATTATTTCAGGTGTGAGGATGTTTATTTTTTACATAAAATCACATATTATGAGACCACTTCAACACACCATGACAAAGTGACTCAACCCTCTTCCTTTCTGTAAACTATCGCTACTGGATGGATTAGCCTTTTCCTTGTAGTAAACTGGTTTGCCTCACATTTAAATGTGTAAAATACACACAAAAAGTAAGGATATTTGTGAACATGGGTCAGTTATGGCATGATCTTTGTGCCAGACTGACCAACACAACCACATTGGCTGACTTACGTCAAATCCTGGTTGAAGAATGGGATGCCATCCCACAGCAGTGTGTGACCAGGCTGGTGACCAGCATGAGGAGGAGGTTGCCCGGCTGTGTATGGTTCTTCCTCACGCTACTGACACTCCTGTTTGTTAAATGAATACATTGCTAAATTGCCAATATGTCTTCTTTCTTCAGACTTCAATCATCCAATCCACCAAACACCCCCAAACAAGTGTCAACAGCAAAGATAAGCTGTTTGGCGTTGTCAGAGAAGATTTGGCAAATTTCTCATGGGTGTAACCCACGTACTGAGCTCTGCTGTTCATCCCACAAATGGATGTTTCTTACAAATGTGGCACTATTACATATGAAAATAATTATGCTTTTCAATGGTATAATATTTATTGCCAAGTAGCATTGTTGCAACAAAAAAATGATCTACCAAACACAAATGTCCACACTACTTTTTGTGTTGTGTTTATATAAAACGGTTATGCAAGAGTGATTTTCTTATGTAAAATTGTGAATATCAGTCAGATTAAATGTTATGGTGGTTGCTGAACAGCTTTTGAGATTTATTCACAATGGTAGGCTACATCTATACTTATATATTTTCCTAAAACCAATATTGACTTTTGATTTTTGGGGAATGTCTTACCTTGGGGCTTTAACTCAGTACGCAAATTATGTCATACACATTGGCACCACGTCTCTGTGTGTGTATGTGTCTTTCAATTGGTTACTCATTGCAAACAGACAAGTAGACCGCCTGAGGTCATAGTCGACGAGTTTAAACACAAGCGCACCCCTCCCTCATCACCACATCACCCAGTACAGACGATGTCAGCTTTCATCTCATTGCTGGCACCTTGACACCAAGGTACCTGGTGAGTGATGCTAACACAGAGTGGCCCATAGGGTATCCAGTAGTATATATAGATATATGGACTGCAATGTGCGTGTATGTGTGTTGTGTAGGGGGTGAAAGACAGCAGACTGCATAACAAGACCAGGCAGGCTGACAGGATGGCTGTCATCTCTTTGTCATTAGAGCAAATGTGTGTTGATTGCATGCCACAGCTAGCAAGGTGCTCAGGTAAAGGCTCACAACAGCCGTCTTTGATGCATGAGCTCCCGAGCACTTTCAGATTAAATAAACGGCAGACATTTTCACATGCCGTATCCAGTTATCTGTTATAATACATCCATTATGACTAGGCTACACTTTGTAAAGTAAACAATGGGCTATTCATAGCTCTCTTCGTCCTCTTCCTATTTTTGTGGGGTGTTTTTGGGTACTGGGTACGGTGGAGTTTCTTTAGGGATGTCTTGGTTTGTTCTCTGTTTCGAGCTCCTTTAGAAGAGGCGCATTAAACAGGGTTGTCTCTAAATGCTGACACTATAGCTTTAATAGCTCTTCAGGTCCTCTCCCCTCATGAACCTGCCCTAACATATTCCAGTCTGGATTACAACATTACAATATTGCCACACACCTCTTACCTTCAGGCATACCACAAAAGTGACTCCACGGGGTGTACTTATTGATGTGTTCATGTGACAACATGCATGTCCCGTGTTTTTGTTTGCAAGTGTTTGCACAGTACGCGTGAGTGTTACTATGGCTGCAAGGCAGCTGTAGTTGCAGAGGGAGTCTCACTGGGAGTAGTGAACAGAAAGGCCAGATGCTGTTTTCTGTGTCCAAGATGTACTGGAGAAAAGGTAGAGATAGGCATGTCACATGACAGACAGGGCTGGAGCAATCAAATTGTTATAGCATTGTCAGGAGAAAAGATGGCTTGAGTACAAAGATACTGTTTTATGGGTCATACTGTATACTGCAGTAAAGCTATAACAGAGATGAGCGTGCCCAGATATAGAACTGGATTACAAACAGTCTCTAGCACTGAATTGGACCGTTTGTCTGAGTGTCAGTGTGTACCAGCCTCTTTCACACAAAGCATGAGCATGAGCGGAGCCAGATCGCCATGAACTCTTGACAACGATGAGTCACTCGCAATGGCCTTTCTCAATATGTGGGTTTGAGAGGTTTTCAGTTGTACAAGCCACGGGATAGTCTTTGAGACCTTTATGCTTTTGTGTTAAAAGGCCTCGATTGTTCACATGGCTGTAAGAGGACTTTTGGATCACATTGCGACATAATTTTCTGTGGAACAATTCTCCTTTAATATTGTGGAAATATGAGTGCTGCAGAAGTGAAGTTTGGACCAGCTATATTCGTATAATTACAGAATGAATCATTGCTTTTTATAAACAATAGTGTTTTCTAACATTCTAACACATTTTGTAGATAGTATTCCATTCCAAAGTAAACTATGTTGAACCTGTGCCAGTTGCTTTTTGCTAATGATAGAATGGTTAGCTTTTTTCTCCATTCTGGTCCTTGTCACAATAAGGCCATTGTCTAAGAAGCTTCTCAGGACGTCTATAGGGAGAAACAACTTGGGCGAACCTACGGATATATCAATTCACTATGGAAATATGCAGTGTTACCCACATCGTGGGTGTTTTGGCCAAACCACTGTGGAGATTTTAAGGCAGATCATCGCAAAACAGATGTTTTGGTGAATATGGACTATAGCTGCACAATTTCACTGAGACAGAAAACAGATTCTTGTATTTCTGTCTACGGTTAAATAAATAGTTCCTTTGATGTATTTATCTATGAAAAAGTTAACGTGGTCAAGTTGGCTGTGTTTAATGCAACATGTCATATTTGTTTATGAAAACAGAGTGAAAAGGCCCTTTTTATATGATACTCCAAAATATGTTCACATATCTTCGTCAGCAGTTAATATCATATCAACATTATTTTGAAGTGTTCTAGAAACATTTTAATGTACAGTACATTCCAACTGTCCGACACAGGAATGACTAAATGACACCCTTTGGACTACCTACTAATACACACCAGCACACAGGAAACTCTAAATGTTTACATAAGCCATCACTTATTGAGCCGTGTAACAGAGCCTACAAGAGAAGACACTCGTTTGAAATACACAGGATGCTGACCAATGGGGAACTGGAAAGCACCACTGATGCAGGAATAGAGTCAGTGTTGATCAGGAAGGTACTGGGCACTTCAACACAGCCAAGTGATGGGAAACAATTGTATCGTCCCTTCCTACATATTTTTAGTCTACTTTAAATATGTCTGGTGTCAAAAATACGAGCCAATAGCTATTTCTTCATGCCAGTGTCAGTGTCAGTGTCCAATGTTAAAACACTGTTTCCTTCACAATAATGTTTCCTCTTTTACTGTATCACTTTTGTTTATGTATCCTGCTTTTCATCACTTTCAGCCTTCTTTTCCTGATGCGGTTTGGGTTTCTTTCACAAAAAGATAAGATTTTACTTTTAACTTCTTTGAAATATCTAAAAAATATATTAGAATCTCTATTGAAGAATTACACTATATTTCTGGTAAATAAAAAGATGCAATATTGCAATAATGTATGCTCTTATGTGTTTTTGTGAAAGTATTTCACTGATGATCCATAATGGATCGGGACACCATTTATGTGAATATTACTCTGGAATCTGTGATGCTGTTTTTCTACATTTCCATAGCATCATACAGTCTACTGAAATGAGAAGCAGCACATTCTCTTGTGCCATCTCCACCCTTTCCTGCTACACCCGGTGTTGCAAATCGTTCATAAAGCTGTGCACATATTTACCATGTTGAATTCAAATTGCCAATAACTGCATTCTCATTTGCAAATAAGTGAAAACAGACTACGGTTAATGCTGCCATACAGCTGATTGAAGCAATGGGAGCTCCCACGAAAAGCTCTTGTCACAAACACACAGATGAGTTAGACACAAACAGTTTGCTCAACGGAGCTCGGGTCGACATATTCATGTGCATGCAATATGTCCAAGTGCACAAAATGCAAACCCATCCATCACTCAAATGGAACCAGAAGGCTGTGCATAGTAGGCTACTAAAGGAATTGTGTGCACACAAACAGAAATGGAAAGTTGTTTTCTTGCGTGCGTGTGTGTGCGTGCGTGCGTGCGTTTGATTTACAGCTTGTTGATGGGACTGCATGTAGGAAAGCAGGAGATCCATCTGTAGTCCATAAAAATACCTAAACAGCCCACTGTCAGTGACCACAGCCTGCTAACTAAAGCATTCTCATTGTAGAGAAGGCTACAAGACAACAATGCAATACAGTTCCTCTTGTGAGGTGCTAAATGGGTCTTGAATAATAATAATAATAATAATAATGTGTGATTTGTGGATTCAGGAATTGTTGCTTTGTCTGAGGTGCTATTTAAGCTACAGCCTTGATACACTGCTGGAGAGCAACAATAAGAGAAATGTGTGATAAATACTCATGTTAGGTGTAATATTAAAACTCACAGTTTTATGTCTCTTCGTGTTATGCCTTTGTTTGTTGACATGTTCAATCCATATTAGTAGATACTGACTTGTTGTACATATCCCAGGCAGCCTGTGAGAAGACAGGTAGCTGAGTGACACGTTTGATATGGCTATACCTGACCAGTGGGAAAATAAACCGCAGTGAGTGAGTTGATCTGTGCATTGAATGTATTGGTCAACTCCTATACAAAGCGCTTATTTACTCACAATGTAGATTATTGATCTTAGCTCAGAGTGAAAATTAGAATCATATTTCCTCTAATCTGTCCTCCCCATGTTTGCTTAGTAGGCGTGTGTCTGATTGGGAAGGGTGTGTTTGTTGTCAGTGTCTTACATGGAACAATATACGTATAGACACAATGTGTCAGCCAGACCTTTCTTCCGTCTCACTCAAATTCCTTCTTGTTCTTCGATCCAATGCTCCTGCCCCCGTGATGTTCAGTTGTTACTTTCCACAATAACTTTCTTTCTTTCTGGCAATATTTCTTAGCCAACAGTTATGCAACTACTTTGCTGTATGCTACAGCCCGAATTGGACTGCCACTTTCCAGTTTCCACAGCTAAATCATTCTTTATCTTAAATGCACTGCACCGACTGTGAAATGTCCCTCTAACCTAGTCATTTAAAAAAATGTTCTCTCAATGGTTTGGAGTGGAGCATTCATGGTGAGTCAGATCCTCCTTTGGGATAGCCTACTGTAAAATGTTGTGCTGTTATAGAAGTGTTTTAAGGACACTTCACTTACAGAGCCAAGCATTTTATTTGAAAACTATCTAGTAAAGGCCTAGATTATTACTTAAAATGAAGATATTAGGAACTATTATAGGCCAAAGACTACACTTAGATTTAAAATAAATAAAAAAGCATGAGTATTTATTATTTAATAATTTATGGGAATCCAAAGTCATAATATCCAAAAAGAAAGGGAAGTGCATAACTGTAGTGGGCTGGGAATAGAGTGGGGAGTGTACTGTATAACGTTGAGGGGCGTGGAGAGAGATACTGTGGTGAAGAGAAAGCTGGAAGAGGCAGGACGACTATAAACCGCACTTGCTTTCAATATGTGCGGTAGCCCGACTGCTTAAATGCAGCTGTTCACTTCCCATCGGGATCATGTTTGCCATATAGAACAACCAACCGTTGCTAACAAACTGTCCACATGTGAGATTTGTGTCAGTTCATTGTGATTTTAAGTCACTGGAGAGCATGGATACATAGCTTCTGGGTATGGACATTAACCGGGGAAGTCGACAAAACGCGTGTTAGTAGCCTATAATACTTGCGCCGTTGGGATCGTAGAGCATCGCTGGAGATGGGTCGTGGGATCGATACCATGTGGAAATGTGTGTTGGCGTGCGTGTTGCTGCGGCTGTCTGCTGAGCAGAACTTACCTGAAGGAGGTAAGCCTAAGGGGCCGGGGCGGTCAGGATGGTGAGGTGGTTGGATCGTTATATACTGTAGCCTAGTTCTATCATTGGAAAACGGTGGATATTGAACTGTATGGCTACTTTAAAATAATGGAATCGTCGTTATGGTCAATGTGGGAAATGCTAATCGTTGCATAAGCTTGGCGAATCAAACGAAAACAGCATTATTATGCTATATTTAGTTTACACGGTTAATTAATCAATAAATATTACATTTGTAACTAAACACTGGGTTAATCAAAATAATGTGAACAATAAAAAATAAGTCGTTTAAAAACTGTATCACGTGTCATCATGGCTATACATATTTAATTTGATTTAGCCTATCAATCGCCTATCAAGACAGTCAGTGCTTGGAGTAAAGAACTATACACTTTCCAATTATAGGAACATGTGTGTGGACTGACATACACTAATGTAATTGTGCTCCTTTACATAGAATTGCTTTTAACACTGTAGCCTGCATGTAAACATAGGCTACCACCCAACTCCAGCAGTGTGGGGGTATACTTTTCAGTTTCAAAATGTTACCTGTATTAAGGTAATAAATGCCTAAAGGCGATACATAGGAACTTAAGGTGGGCCATCTTGCATCTTTCTAACACGAGAACATACTCTAATAACCTAATAATGTTGGCATCAGTCTGTGACATAGGCTAATGTCACAGATGGCAAATGTCTATAGGAAATACTCTAAAATTGGGCCCACTGTAACCAATAAATACATGTAATTGGGTTTACGCATGAAATTTAAATAACGTACATGATTTGTCCAGATAACTGCTAACAGGTCTACACATGCAGTTTGAGATATCACAAATACTAGAGCAAGAGGATGCACAGATACCATTATGTGGTAGGGTTAGAAAGCCCACATGGGGCTATTGCACAAAGTCCAGATAGAAGATGATGATGATGATAATAATAATAATAATAATAATAATAATAATAATCTTTATTTGCATAGCACCTTTCATACACAATGTGCAACTCAATGTGATTTACATTTGAACAAAGGATGAAGGGAACAAGTTAAATTAAACAATAAGAAATAAGAAACAACAGAAAACTAGGTAAAAACCATGGAATTAATAAAAACCATTATTATCTGGGTTTCCACCCA
>JAODLL010003566.1:0-11654 GCA_026546735.1 Forbesichthys agassizii
CCCCCCCCCCTCTCTCTCTCTGATTGTAACCTTCCTCATGGAAATGTTAGTTTTTCTTTCATTGTGATATTTAGCTGCCTTTATATGCAAATAAAATTGCAAGATTTTTACCTATGAAGCTACGTCTGGTACATGTGATCAACAAGAACTTCCATCCATTGAAACTTTATTGATAACAGGCAGACACTTGGTTGGATGGAATGATCATGTCTTTCACAGGCTAACGTTACACCTAAACCTTGCCCATAGCTTCCACTAGCTTTAGATGGACTATCAACACACTCACGATATATATCTATATACACACATTGGGACAAAATGTTGGGATTGTATTAGGCAGAATTTAAAAGTTATAGTAATCTGTTGTAAAATAATATGTCAAATTCATCAAATATCTCCTTGCTGTACACTATTTTACTATTCTTTGTATCCTTAAACATTATCTGCTTCCACACAGCCTGGACTATTGTAAATAGAAACACAAACAAAGTGGTGCAGATTGCACACAGCAATATCATAGACTTCGCAATACATTTCCAATGTAGGGGGGGGAACTCCAGTATGTTCAGATCAGTATATACAGTTCCAGGAAGTGTTTGGTGGGCAGTTTGAGCCAATAAATACAGATACATAACTGCAATTTTTGGTAATAAGTAGCCAATAAAGGCTTTTATTTACATTTACAATATAATTTATAGGGTACTTACTTTATTTGCAGCAAACTTCTGGGAATTCATTTGAGACTCCGCTATCCGCAATTGCTGTGAAATAAGGTTCATTGGAGTGAACGTCGTTGATAGACTTATATATACATGGCTGACTTGATACCTTCCTATACCTTTTTTAAAGAGTGAATTATCTGCTGTTTAACATATAGTGGGTAATGTAGCTTTAAATATATTTACTGGACTGTTGTTAGTAATAGGTATGGCTGTGCATGCACTCATTACTGTGGGAAGTCCAGTATGTTACAGTATGTCTCATATCTTTGTCTCTACTGGAATGCCAACCAGGTTCGGGATTACACTACTTTAGAGTGTAATGGTGGGGTCACTGGTAATAATGGGAAGAGCATCGTGTCAAGCCAGCTAGTCTGTCATCTCTATTTAAAGCACATTAAGAAAGGTCACAGTTCATGTGTTGCTCATATAGTTCTATGGTGTTTCTCCATTTATTTCTATACCACACACTGTGTCATGAGCCAAACCGTATAGCCAAATATAGATTAATATCTATGCGTACGGTAATGATACAAAATGGAGGTGTAAATGTTTTCCCGATGTTGCCATCTGTAGCTCGTCATCAAAGTGTGTCATAACTATTAATTACTGTCTTCCATCCAGTATCTAACTGATTGATGGCATACAATACAAGCTTCTTTTAATCTTCATCTAAGATCCATTTTTATGTCGCTGTTCAGAACAAAGGCAAAAGATTTGCAGATAAAACACATGCAGTATAAGAATCTGTTGTTAGTCACTGTTGAAAAATACATTTACACAGTAGGGACCCATTGCCTTCCCAGCCCAGACATTATACAAAGTTCCCCATAATTAAAATAGTCCATATGGCTTCAGTTCTGAGAAATGTACACCTTCCTCTTCTTAACGTTTCTCAGTCACTGGGTTTATAATTCAATTGTTTAAGCCTTCATAACAATAGATAGCATAGATATTTTCAAAATCAGAACACACAAGCTGTTAACAGACGCCCAGAATCCCTGCTTTTGTTACTTGCATTGGGAAAGGGAACCAGGAGTTTGAAACCGTAGACATCAGTGCCACGATTCATGAGCCTTGTCTCTGATGGTCAAAGTCTCAGCATCAGGGTATGCCTGCTAGCTGTGTTAATTATCCTTGTCCAGGCATCTGGTGTGCAGTCATGCTATTGGGCGTTTGTCAGGCCACGGCCTTAGCCTGCCGCTGATGTGTAGGGGTGCACGCCATGGTGAAGGCTGAGGCAATCTAAGCTCTCCTGACAAGGAATGTGTGTCCATCCACAGTGTGCATGTGAGCCAGTGAGTGCGTGTGTGTGTGTGTGTGTGTGTGTGTGTGTGTGTGTGTGTGTGTGCGTGCGTGCGTGTGTGTTGCGTGGCTTACCCTGGTGGCAGCAGCAGACTACATTCAGTGTTTATGTGGTTTTAATTGCTCAGCCAGTGGTATTATTGTAATCTGGATCTTATTTCAGAGCCGTATAGGGCAGGTTTTCCATGTGCTCATCTTTCCCATGTGTTCTTACTGAAACGTTTGATTAAATATTTTAATATTTGCAGTATTTATGATGTGGTTGATAGAGCGATGTTTGGAAATTGGAAATTTTGTATTGGCTGAAAAATATGTGGCATGAAAAGGGATATTAATTATAAATTGCAACGGCAAACTATGCGCAATAATTCACGAGTGCCCACATTCAATCAAACCCAGGAATTATTCTGTTTCTATTTAATCAACTTGGAATGTATATTGAAACTCGCTGTGGTCCTTTGCAAACTGGAAAGAGCCTTTGCAATCACTTTTTAAATGTCATTATATTCTGTTTTATTGACTGTGCAGATATTGTCATTTTAGTCAGATACAAATTTGACAGGAATCCAACTTCTATATGGAGGCCAACCTTTCTAAGTAAACGTGATTATCACAATAAAACAGCAGCTTGACTGGGGATGACTGAAGGCTTGTACTGTTTCCTTATTTCATTACAAAGGCAAGCCCCAGATTTGTCTATTGGTTCAGGCCCTACATTTTTAGACAAACGTAGGTTGCTACACAGGGTATAATTTGCAGACCACCATATTTCCATTCCCCTCGTTCTCCCTTTTCTTTTCATAATGCTGTAAGCGTTTCATTGATTAGCAATTTAAAAAATTACCCTAATTACAGTTATTTGTTTCCGTTGTGGCAGTAATCAGGAACACCGCATAACTGACAATCAAAACCCTCGACAGGCAAATAAGCCAGCGTTGACATTATTTTTCATTGTTTTCTCTCCACGAACAAATGATAAAAAAGCGAGTTGCAACCCTTGTATTAATTATCGATAACATAATTAGGTGAAAGGATGTGGGGTTTTTTTTGTCTCTTTCTTTTTCACTCATCACAACAAGTCCTGATCTATATTTGTTTAGACAGTGCTAAAGCTTGAGTGCACAGCAATTATGGTGTATGGAAATCTGTGGAAAATGGAAAAGTACGGTCATCTTTGGCGCTTATGCGGTTTGTTTTATTGAATCTTGCACATGTAAATATGCAAAGCCTCCAAAACCATATCTAATTCCAGCAGATCAATAATGTCACAGACAGAGAAAGACGGCAAGCATGAAAAGCAGTCTGGTGCACAGGTCAGGACTTCATTAACTGATTAATGTCCTCACGCTGATAAATTCAATTGAGCCTTTTAATGCTGTACTCGTTTATTAATATAGAAGGAGATGCTGTTGCCGTATAGGGAGTGCATTATGGGATGGTGGCCACTGTGCTGCTCGGGTCTTGAGGAGCGCTTGTGGGGAGGGATGCACATCAAATACATTATAAAATAGTTTTAACAACAGACATATTAATCTTTCTTGGCTCCGGCTGACTTGAACAGAATTTCACCTGACCCTTAGCTCTCCGTAACCCCTAGTGGCTTGCAAGAGGGATTACATAAATATTAAAGGTATAGTCAATTATTGCAAGCTAATTGTAAGCTAATATACATTTAGTCAAATTTGCGAGAAACCTGACTAACCCTGCCTTTACATGTCCACCCATTCTATACATTTTGATTCAATTGTTTAAACCTGTTCTTTGCTCATTTAAACAGTTAATCCGAATCAACAATCATGAGGTAACAACACTGTACTATATTTAAATCAATAATATATCAGCAAATAACTATTTTATATGTAAAGGTATAGTGGAGTAATGGCATCACATTCGTTTGTGCAAACAAAACATTTGTGCATCATTATTTTAATGTAACAATGTTTATTAATATGTAAACACATGACGTCATCGTCTTCCCGCTTGTCTCTCGTTGGAACGGACTTAACATTTAAAATGTTTTGTTTAAACTTGTTTTTTATCTAAAACGGTTTGCGCACAAATGTGCATTTTGCGTGCACAAACCTGCACAAACAATGCAAGCGCGACGTGAAAATGCGACGCGAATAAGCAAAAAAAACGGAGGGCGATGTTTTCGCTTCACACCATTTACACCGAACGCGACGCGTTATTTTGAATGTTCAGACATAATTCCAGAATAATTAGACGTCTGCAACAAAAAGTTCAAGACGAGTGGACGTGCTTGGCTATGGATTGATTGACTGACAGGTTTGGTGCCTGCCTGTTGCTGCGGTGCCGAGTGCATGGTGCCTTCTTGTCATGTAGCCTGCTGAACTAATCCGGAGGGAAGAGAACGATCTCAGTGGCGAGTTGAATAATGTGTTCTCTACAGTTTGTGACTTCGTGTAGCCTATACAGTTCAGCGTAGTGCCCATGCTGTCATTTTGAGTGCTACAAAATAAAGCATAACAGGGTAGTATCAACATGGAAATCTCCGTTTGTAATTAGCTATCCCGGAGGAGCCCTTGTAAATAACAGTATACCTAACAATACTCTAGACGGCGACGCTGTTAAACTAGAATGCGAGTGTCATTAGTCTTGGCCAGAAGTAGCAGAAACGTCAGGCTGTATTTCAGGATGAAACTCACGCAGTTCAAATGCTATATAGATCGTACTTTATTATTATAAATCCAATCCATGTTCAGTAGCAATGCAATCTTGTTATAAAAAAACTGTTAACTGTCAAATAGATATTTACTTACTGTAGGCTAATCATAACGATGTTTTCAGAGATAGGCTACCTCCCATGTGTTGGGTGTTTATCGAAGCTTTACCGGCTGATTGTAATGTAAACAGAATGTAAACAGCTCCGCTATTGTCATGTGACATCAATAGTTCGTTGTGATTGGTTAAACCCATTTCATCGCCGGCGAAAGTTTAAAAAATCTACCTTGACGCGAATAAAATATATGTCACGTTTTTGCATTGCAAACATTCGCGCTGTATGTAAATGGTGTCATTTACAATCATGCATTTAAAATAATTAACCGTCACTTTTTAGCGTCGCGCTTGGTGTATAAGGGCCTTTAGTGTGACATAGTGGCAGAAAGTCATATAGCGCTACTTTAACTAATTCATTCATCCATATATTCTCTAATTAGTTGGCACCAGCATTTCTGTCACTCACACACACACACACAATCAACCAACAGCTGCATGCTGCGTTGATTGCACCTGGCCCAGGAGCTAACAGCAGCAACTCCACAAGAGAAGACACCTCACACTCACTCAGGGTCAGGACGACAAAAGATGTGATGTCTATCGGCGCCATCGTAGCTTAATTGAGGTTGATAACCCTGGTGTTGAACTTGTTTATCTAGACACTCTCCTCGCTGTGGAACTCCATTGTTGCCGGGTGAATTTCAATGAGTCTGACTAGCCTGACTAAAAAGTAGCGGGAGCCTCTATTCAGCATAAGAATAAAAGAAGTTGTCCTTTATAGGGGAGAAGGATGAACATAATTATGTCAGAGCCCGGGGTTTGAAGTTACTCTTCTCTGAACATTTCAAAGCACTGTCAACACCAGCGCTGTCAATTAGACCTTTGGTTGTGTACATTCACATTTAGTCTGGAAGTGTGGTTATTGTGCATGCTTTAACTGTGCAGACATTAAATTGCTAATTAGATTCCATCTTGTACATGTCTTACATTGGATAAAAATATACCTGGTACTTTTTATATTATTACTAATCAACTATAAGTTGTGAGACTTATGACATACAATACAAATATGTAGCTACAGAACTAGTAGACTTGTTACACATGTCACAGAAGCTAAATCAAGCTCACAGCACATTTCTCCCTGCACACCAGCTTTAAGATATACAGGTGTATTAATTGTTCTGGCACGTCTCGGGTGCAGACCTAGAGGGTGACACTGATTTAGCTTCCCCGCATATGCAGGTGTGTAACGCTGCTTAAATACAGGATTGAGTCGTTAAATTACCCATAATTCATTTTAAGCGACCAAGCCATGTAAGGTGCTCGGCCTCGTTTAATTGAATGACCCTCTGCATAATTACTGTCACTGTGTACGTGGACACAAGGACAACCCTTGTTTATTTATTATATGTCTCCATCTGTCTGCCACTGCGCGTTCACGAAACCTCGGCAAGGCAGGTTTCCACCGGCCATGTTCTCTTGTTCGGACAAACACGACATTATACAATATTATTTTACTTGCAGACTATTTTCAAAATGTGGAGTCAGGGAGTGTAAAGCTAATACACTTTATCTAAGATTCAGCCAGTATCTGCTAATATAAAAACAAAATGAAGGGAGGGGTGTTTGTATTTTGATCAAGTTCAAATATCAACCAGCTTTCTCCAGCATCCCTGACTTAAGGGAAGCTATACTGTTGTGGCTTTAGCAATAGCTAATATCACTTTAATGTCAACGATTACATGTTTACCATGAGGCCTTTTGGTCTCTGTATAATTAACTGGTGCATTTACAGCACAGAGCTATGCTATAATAAACAAGAGATATATTCAGAAAGAATATTGATGCTGGGTGAAGGGTGAGACTTTATTAAATCAAATTATTTTGAAATGTTTACACAAATCGTTCAAAATTCAAGTTCAAAGCAAACATGTTCTACAAGGTTTGCTCATTTTGAACGCACCTCTTATCTATATGAATGCAGCTTGCTAGGAGACCAGACCAGTTTCCCTTAAAGGTGGAGTCAGCGATGCTGTAGAAAGATTGTTTGCATCTCTTCAGCGCCATACATTTCCATAGGATGCTCCAGAAGCTCTGACCACCACACATTGCCACGGCTTGGATTGTGTTGTGCGGTCTTCACCACTTTGTGTATGTTTGCTGAGCCAGGGCTGTGTCGTACAATAACTAGGGATGGGCACGGGTACTCGAGAACTCGTCTGTGACAGCAAAGATCAACCACATTTTCACGATCAATGATGACAACGCACAAATACTTTTATGAATTAATTATGTATCTCTCAACTTAATGAAATGGGCTACGTACCATGATGTAACATTTTACTGCAATAGTCTAGTAAGTATTCCGGTATCAAACAACTCAACTTTGCAGTCTGACCAAAACAGGATTTGTTCTTATCTGCCATTTTGTCAGTCAAACAATACTTTCCACCTATCAGTCATGTTCAAGTATGTTCAGTCAGCTTGGAACAATTTAAAATTTGACGGCATCCTAGTATTTTTGTAAATGCTTCATGGATGTTATGACCCAGCTATATATGTATAAATATATAAGTTTATTTTTTAATGAAATACGTTAATTCAAAAAAGAAACCGACATCGCCTGCACATCCTTAAGTTTTCCATTTCCATTTCAATTACATTTAAATTCTTCATAAACTTTTGATCCTGGCGAACACACACTCGTTGAGAGATCAATCCTGTGGGTTTACCTATCAGTTATATTCCGTCAACAACGCTTCCCCAGGCCCAGAATACAAGTACTCGAGTACTCGCCCGTTTTCTCTGTCTGTACTCGAGCAGTCAAAATATATTATATATATATTATGACCAAAATACACATCCCTAGTAGAAACACAAGATGTTTTATTCAGCGAACACACAGTATATGCAGCTAGTGGACACTGAGGAGGTCATTCACTGAAATTGACTACAATTGCTGACTCCACCTTTAACCACAACGACTCATTCATTCACAGTTGGCTGTTTCTGTCTCCAGTGGCAGGCTGGAACAGATTTCCCAAAACAATATCCACAATAGACACACACAGGTTATGAAACTGCTGTACTTATCCAATACCTCTCTTTTTTCTGCACTGATATTTTCTTCAGCTATAAAAACATTATATCGTCTCACTCTTCATGGCTCAGTCTAATCGGAGTGAGAATTAGAGAGGCAGGCCGATATATTACCTGTCTGCCTGAAGATCCCTCCATGGGAAAAGATAGGTGTCTCAGGGACACTGCTGAATACCTGCGGACATAAATTTCTATCCCTTGTCAAAATTCCCCGCCGTTATACGACAGCCCATAAAACCATTGGGCGTATCTGGAATCTATAATCCCATTGGAGGCTGAGTTAAGACCAAGGCTAACCGTTGCTACCTCACTTGAATATTAAAAATGTTCAGCATAAGCCAGCTTCATCATCTCGTCTTTCCCATAAACTATGGTCTTAAGAGAATGCAGACAAAACTGTGGTGTGATAAGTTACTTGTATCCTCCTCAGGAAAGGTCTGGGATGACATATTTTATTTAAAGAAACTATGACTAAAATCTATTACTGTATTATGACCATAGATTATGACATAAAAATAATGATTGCCATTCATTTATATTTATATATAAACATAAATAGTGTTCCATCTTGGCTTTTAAGGAACTATCATACATTGAGCAGAAAACACACCCCACCATTGTGTTTTATCACCATTGTAAACAATATACACACTACCATGTTAATACAATTGTAACGCCAAGGCATTTAATAGTGTTCTATTGCTGCAAGGTGCTAATTGAACTTCAGGATTGTCAACATGACAAGTGTAATGTAATGTTTTATATCTCCAAAATGATGTGTGTTACAGGTGCAACGCGACCATGTTAACCTCCAGTTAACATCACAGAGATTAAACTAGGCAGGTGCATGAATTAGGTTAGTAACGCATGTAACCTTAGTAACCATTTTAAATCATGTGTAAACCCCATTATCAAGAATAATGGGGTTTACACATGCAGGGCCATTACGGACAGTCTTGGATTGGTGGAATTTCTATGTATTTTCTTCATTGTTTTAACAAGAGCAGCCTCTACCAAGGTTACCAAGGTTACCAAGGCCAAATCTGAAAGCTTGCGTTGGTAGAAGAAGCAAAAAATAAATAAAAAAAGGAATGATGAAAGCTTGGCAACAAGGAAAAGTCACAGATTGATGGTCTCCAGTAAATAGACAGAGACGAGATTGTGTCCTTAGGGAGAAGGACGTTGAAAGTCTTGTTTTCTCTGCTGGTTTTGAGAGAACATTTGGTGCACAAGATCCACTGCCTCTATTGCCAGTGCACAGCCTTAATGCAGCCTTCCTGTGTATATTGATTCAAATGATGTGCAAATACACACACACACACACACACACACACACACACACACACACACACACACACACACACACAAGCCTAAACACATGCATACGCACACAGAAATACACAGGTCCTCCTTTGACATGCGTTTTTATTAAAGTAAGCAGCAACTCGATAGTGCTAAGCAGTAATAGGGATTGACTCTGGCATAATTATACAAACCCCTGCATGAATTTTGTTCTAATGGAAGCTGAACACTTAACCCTGGCCAACTGCAGGAGCCCAAATCAATGCAGCAGAGCTTTTTATTTTTTCCTCTGTTGAGCAGCAGCCAGCGCTATTTACATATGCAATGAATCCTTTCAGGCTATCATAACAAGACATAAGTGCCCAGGGACCAGTCAGAGATACCTTACGGGGCTCTGTAAATGAAGATACATGCATGAACAAACTAGCGTTGAAGCTTGCACACTCCATGCTTTACCTTTAATCCCTACTACATTTAACATTTTTTACAAATGTTCCCTCAAGTTGTTGTACACACACAAACATTACATATTTTTTTATTTGATTGGAGTATAGGGTCCATGAGTGGAAAATATATTTTTATTTGCATATCTTTAGCATTCATATTCAAAAGACTGAAATACAGCATGACACTCTCTCTCATGCGCACACTCTTGGCTTTTGTTAATTTAATAATTAACAACATTTACAAAATGTGTTAATTTGTTTCACATGCTAACCTAAATATATCCCCGTCTCATTAGTCAATTGCATTAACACACATTCTCACTCACTAACATTGTTGCTCTCTCTAGTGGTCTGTAGAAAGCTTTTTGTACAAAAAGGTGCCTGTAGATTTGTGTTTCCATGGTGCCCCAAGTGAAACAGCATCAAACCAAGGAGCCGATTTATGCTGCATTGTCGAAAAATGCCACAATAACACTGCCTTATAGAAAATTGCCACATTACGCGTTCGGTGTTCCAATTTCCCAGCCAATAAAGTTAGAACTCTCACTAACTTTATGATTTATGATCTGATTTAAAGAAAAAAGCTTGTCATTGTTGCATACATTGCACACATAGCTCTATGCCTACATACTCTTAGAGCTGGAAAGTAGCTACTTAAGTACAAATACTCATGTATTGTACTTAAGTAACTTTTTCATGTGTCTGTACTTTACTCAAGTATTTATTTTTCTGACAAATTTGCCAAACAAACTTTTACTTCTTACATTTTAACAACCAATTAATAAACCATCTATATTTAGTGGCAATGATAGTCAACACTATCTTCTGCATTTAGCCACAACTTATCGCATCACATCGTATGTCATGTTGGGCAATACACAATAATATTTTGGCATGTCTGACCCATCCCTGGCAATAGGATACAATGGGAAGCAGCTGTGGTTGGTCTAATTGTTCTAAATAATATATTTTTATTTGCAGATTTGTAATACAGTTTTTCAGATATTATGCGATTGCAATATGTTTGTATTCAGTGATAGGTTTTGAAATAAAATTGTGTGTCAAAGCAATGACAAATAATCCAGTCTAACCCACATATACTGTTGAATTCACAATGTGAAGAGCTCTGGGTCCTACAGCAAAACTAAAGTATGATAATCTTATTTGATCAAATTGTTTTAAGAGTTAGATTTTGCCCTGAAACTGCCTGTACAAATGTTCTACTTAGAACATTAACTTTTCAATACATATTAGAGCCTGTACAGAAGAGGAATCAGTATTTGTACTTTTACCAGAGTCATTTTTAGGATGTGTAATTCTACTTAAATAATGACTTTGTGTACTTTTGACACCTCTGCACATTTCTTTGGAAATTGGCATGGGGAAAATACAAATATTCCCAAACCATAGTTTTGTTGTTGTTAAATGTGGGAACCGTGAGAATTGGTTAACATTATGTAAATAAATATTAAGTATACAAAAGTTAAATTACAACCTGGCAAATAACGAATCAAATTATACATGTAAAATGACGAGGCCTTATACATTTGCTAAAGACATGACAGTACTATCTAGAAATACAGATTACAGTATCACAAATCTATGGGTGTTGTCTCAAGCATGCCGCACATGACTCAATAACGGCAGTGTGCATGCGCAGCATGTCGAGGTACCACAATTGGACGTCTAGCTTCATCAAAAAGCCTGAATACAGCAGCACCTTTGAAACTCTCAAAAGTATTTGAACAAAAACACACATTAGCGTATATTATAATTAGCCTGCAAAATAACTTTTTAAATCCCAGTGGGGATACAGCGTCCTTGGGAAGGAGTGGAGGCATTTGAGGCCAAACCAAACAGTGTTTTAAGGCAACAATTCCAGTGCACAACCCGCCCCCTCCTCAACGGCACAAATATTCACGGGCAACGCCGCGGGCTTAAGGACACGGGAGGGCACCATCGGCTTCTGCCTCTTTGTCTCTTTGCCCCATTGACATGTAAATGTGCTCCTGCTAGAACGCATCAGCACTGAGAGAGAGATAGA
>JAODLL010003567.1:0-11654 GCA_026546735.1 Forbesichthys agassizii
TGGACGCATCTCTCCACAAAATAAACTGAATATTGCAACATTTTCGATATGATATTGCGCAACGTGATATTGCGATATCGATACTAAATCGATATATTGTGCACCCCTACTATAGGCATACCCTGGTGGATCACATGGTGAGCACACACACACAGACACACACACACACACATTAATAGCCACATGCACACACACAGACATACATGCACACACAGCCACATGCGCGCACACACAGAGAAAACATACACAAACAGACAGACAGACAGACAGACAGACAGACAGACAGAGAGACAGGCAGGACACACACTCCTCCTCTCCCACCTTCATTCTCAACACACCCTGTCCTAAACACAATTGGGACTGGAATGCATCTTGGTCAGTCACGCAGCCGTTTCAAAGTAAATAGGCCCCACCCTGCAGCACTGGAAACCAGGGGTGGGGGTCACTAAACGCTGCCATCTCCCCTCCCTTCTCCAGGCCTGACACACACACACACACACACACACACACACACACACCCGACCCCACCCTTCCCTCGGAGCCCCGAAAACCCTTCTTGTTTTGACGCCTTTAGCACACACACAGAAACAGACTCATGACCTCGATTTTCCCTCCCCCAACTCAGTGTCATCAAAGCAGCTCCCTGAGGGATAGCACAGAGTGTGTGTGCGGGTGTGTGTGTGTGTGTGCGTGATGGTGGTTTGTGTTCACAAGCACTGAATAAGCATCTTCCTCTGCATTTGGTACACTTTGGTGCCAGAAACAGCGGACGTACCCATAAACCAGGTACCTTCTGGCCTGACCTCATTAACTGGTGCACGGGCGTGAAACTAGCTGTGCTCGAGCCTTGTGGTCAGGAGGCTGAGGTGGGCTCATATCCGGTGGAGGAGGGCATTGTTATGTGTGTGTGTGCGTGTTGTAGGCCATAAATGAACAGATGATATGAGCGAGTTAGCCTGAAGCTACAGTACATGAGTAATGAATACAGAATAAACCACACCTCCTCACCAGACACTAACGTATCATGTGTCATGTCATGTGTGTACAGAAACACTTGTTTTAAGTAGCAGTCTAACCTTGTCATGCTCATTCTGTCCATGAGTCCCTTATCGATCTACTTCAAATGTCTGTGTGATGCCAATCTCACCTGAGTGTGCTAAAATAGTCACAGGTTAGCCTAGCTCAAGCAGTTATGATGGCAATGACTCATTCCTTTTCCAGAGTTCCGACTCTATGCTTTGTGAGCTTTTGTGTGGGGGCTTGTTCATAGCTTGTTGAGACCATCCTGTTCTTCTCTGCAAATATCAGTCTGGAACCCCTTAATTCAAAAGCATCTGTCATAAAGACAATGATAATACAGTTAAATCAAACATGCTATACAGTTGGACTATTATTTTATTATTTCATCCAATCAGACTTTTTCAAATAAGGCCACTGATTGGCCTAATTGTTCTCCACACGGCTGACAAACACTTTTACATTGAGGGCTTCCAGACTGTTACTAGCGGCAAAATGCATTTGGAGCTTGCGAGATCAGGATGGTCTCACGGGACTAATTTGTCCGGGCAATAGAGACGTGTTGCTGTTTTCGGGCGGGTGGGCACGGTGATTCAGTGGGCTGGAGCAGTGCTTTGCTTCTCTAGCAAATGTCTTGGGTATTTACGCTGCACGGGTTCTTATACATCAATATACCTCTACCATGCCTTTGTGCAGTAATGCGGGCTGCTGTGTATGAAGGATAAGTTCCAGTTAGTGTGTCTGTGTTCTTGGTTTAATGTGGACTTTTATGTATTTATTACCTGCTAGTGTATTGGTTACAGATTAGAACATCTCTTTCTCTCCCCACCCTCACACAGCAGTTAATTCTGCAGTTAATTCACTAAGTGAATCGTATCCAGTATGTCTGGTGTGCTGACCCCCGATGTGCTCTGTGTCATCTCTCCTCTCCAGGTGTGCGTGCTCTGGGCACCATACAGGGACAGGGCGGCATCCACCTGGGCCGCAGAGCTCCTCTGTGAGGCAGCAGGCAGCCCTCTGGTCTCTCTCTCTCTCTCTGGACACACCCCATCAGCCCCCCCACCCCCTCCCCCACCCCACCCCCCACCCCACCCACCCCATACAGTTCAGTCCACAGCAGGCACCGAGGAGGAAGCCCAGAAAAGAGGAAGGGAAGGGAAGAAGAGGAACCCCCCCACCCTCCTGGGGGTGTTTTGTGCTTCAAGGTCCCCCTCGCGCTCCCTTTAACCGCTCCGTTGCCATGACGACGGCGGTGCAACCCAACGAGCTGGTCTTTGAGTTCGCCAGCCATGGCATGGACGAAATCAACCAGGTACCTTGTACATCAGTTGTTGTCAAAGTCTGCGTGCGTGCATGTGTGTGTGTGTGTGTGTGTGTGTGTGTGTGTGTGTGTGTGTGTGTGTGTGGCTTGCTGGCGAAGGGTGAGAGGCTTTTGGAGGACTTGTTTACAGTCCTAAGCATACGTTGGTCAAATGTGGATTGAAACAGATAGCTCATATGGTGGCCTATAAGAGCTGCTGCGGTAAAGGAACACTGGCAGTACTGTTGAAATGTTCCTTTTTTAGTTTTTAGTCATGTTGTGGTCATATTTATACACGATTCTGTGAGTGCCCTATAAAGGGGCCGGTCATGTGATCAAGTGAACTTTGGACTAGTTTTGAACTATCTATCTTTATAGTGCAGACGTATCTCTGTGGGAGCTGTGGGGGATCTTGATTAATTACAGTTGCTCTCCACAGACGTATACAAACAAGCTTGTGTAAACAACACGGATGTCCGGGGCGGGATTAGCATTAGCATTAGCGGTAGCTTGGTCTTTCTTTAGTTGTGAGGAAAGAGTACAGGAGAGCAAGTGATGAAACGCTGATGAAACTGGACAGGGGAGCGCAGGTTGGCTACAGCGAGCAGGCAAAGGAACCACTGGAGTTTGTGCTGTGTGTGGGCAGGGAGGGTGTGTCTCGGCCATGTTTATGGCACAAAGGTAACTGAATGTGAGCGTGAAACTGAGCCCTGTGTGTGTGTGTGTGTGTCACTACTGGCCAGGTGCAGGTTTATCTAACCCTCTACATCCTTGTATGAATCCTGTGGAGCAGGCTTGATTGTCATGTCTGATTATGTGTCGCTGTGTGTATGTGTGTGTGTGCGCGCGCATGTCTGTGTGTGTGTCTCTGCGTTTGCACATCTATGTGGCTTGTTGTCACTGGATCCCTGAATAGCACTGGTTCAGGCCTAACCTGACAGACCAGTTACCGACCTTTTTTCACATTGTTCCATCACAACACGTTTGTTCCACCCACTCAGGTTGTTCTGCAAGTATTGTGCTACTATTTAGATTCTGGAACTGCCCACAAAATAGCTTGGGGCTGACATATTGCTAAACTACCCCTAACTCTGGTATACTGACCATTTTTGGGTGTTGAATGTGAAGCTTCACTTTGGCTATAGCTAAGCAGTTGGAACTGTAAGTTGAGAATGTAGCTTACTTTGCTGTAATGATTAGCTTTGTTATATTGTTTTTCAGTCAATCAGTAGCTTCCTGAGCTGACATATCACGTAATGACTGTAGAATGTCATTTAGCCATGTACTGTAGCCATGCCCATTTATATTCAGTGGATTCTGAACATTTTTCAAAACAAATCATCAATCTATTTTTAGTTTCAAAGTTTTAGATTTTAAATTGGTACAATTGTGTCATTGAAGGTCTTCTCTGTCAATGGTCAGCACACTTCTAAAAATAAATGTTGTATAAGTATACTGTATAATGTAATATAGTAGTACTGGGATTCAGGTAAAGCAGAACAGAGTGAGAAACCTTTCGTTCAGATACTGCTGTTTTTAGGCTGAATGGGGAACTCAGAAATGCAAATGATTTCTGACGCTTATCTAGCGTTTCCCTACTAGACCCACTATTGAAGGCAGTATCTACTTACACATACTAGATACAGGTATCAAACTGTCTGTGGTTTAAGTAACAAGTAACTACTTTCAACTTTCTATCATGACATTTACATGGCAAACATTTGAAGGAGGCTTGCTGGCTCAACTCACTCAATTTAAAACAGTAGTTGTATATCAGCGCAGATTGTTGATTTTGAAGTTGTCAAAACGTCACATAGTTTACACAACAAGGCAAGAGAGGCTTGCAGATGTTCTCGTCGAACGTAGCCTCCTTGCATCAGAACAAAAGTGAAGGCAGTGACTTCAGCTGTCTTGTGATACGTCAGCCCACTGTGGGATTAGGTCTGTGATTGTATGCATGGTTGGGAGATGCCGGGAGGGGGAAACTGAAAGCACTTCTGTTGATGGGCAAAATAGGGAACCCGGCGAGCGCTCAGACAGACAGACAGACAGACACACACACACACACACACACACACACACACACACACACACACACACAGCATACAATCAAGGACGATACACTAGCCTTGGTGAGATAAGGTTGGTAGTATCTGGTTGGTAGATACGTGTGTCTACTTAAGTATTTGATTAATGGGAACCATGCTGTGTATTTCAATGATGGTGTCTGTAGTCACAGCAAAGTTCTTTAGCCTCAAAATCTTCACAGCAGTGTTGCTGACATTGCTGAATAGCACTTGTTGATGTTCAACAAAGGATAGAGGTCTCATGGAACTATCAGACTTGTATGACAGATAATAAATACTCTCTGGACAATCACCACCCTGGCCTTGCCTAACCATTCCACAGCACATTGGTTTTGCGCCAGCGGAGCATCATCTCTTCATTTGCTAGTAAAAGTGTAGCCGAGGCTGACTTTAGCCTTGGACTCTGGTTGCCCGGTTTTCCCACCCCCACTGCTCAAGGCCCAGACACCTGGAATGCCCCTTGGTCTCTAACCAACAATGGAGACTTGTGTGCAGAGACAGATAAGCCTTTATTCAAAGTGATCCTCCTTCTAGAATTAGGCCTATACTATATTATACTATATTGTACAGTATATTGTATATTTCCACCTTCCTGTTTTCTTTACACGCGTTAATCAACCTAAATACTAGCTAAACAACTAACTAAACTACTTTCAATTATAAAAACTAAATCTGTTTTTAAAAGGCAAATGCATATTTGTATTAGAGATTTGATGACATCAAGCTAAACCGATTTGAATGCAAGCTTTGTGAAGCTATAGCCAAAACTTTGACGTAAACGCTGTTTGATGCTGCCATCTGGTGGCTATTCACTGACATACCGGTAGATATTTAATTGTGCAAAGAAGCAGTCATTTTGATTACATTAGTACATGTAAGAACGAGGATCCTGAATTTGGTCATTTAAAAAACAGTATTAGTCTCGGTCAGCGGTCACACCACTGTGCTGCTGTCACTGTCTTGCACACTATATATTAAATATAAGTATGCAGTAAAACCCAGCGTCGACTCTCAGAATGACTGTATGAACGCGGATCAAGCTGGTTCATAGTGCCCTTGGAAGCAAGTGACTCACTTACTCAAAATAAACAACTTTCCCTTAATAATCCCTCATCTTGACACCAATTCAACATTGTAGCTAATCTAGTTTGATTTGCCTGACTCGTTCTCGTATGGCAGTGTCATCATGACACATACTGCTGTTACATCATTACATTCTGCATGATTGTTATTGGAAACTAGCAGGCCGTATTTAGATTCCCAGAGCAAGTTAGAGGCACAATAAGGTGTAGTGCTTGCCTTTATATTCCTGATTGATCCATTAACTTTAATTTGTGTTCATATAATCTTTGTACATAAGATCAGTGCATGGTCCAAACCAAACTGGTTCCTGTCTTCTTAAATAGGTAGGTAGGTATCTGAAGTTTTCACTGTAACCCCCTTGAAATTAGTTAGCTGAAATTGTATTTGGCTGGGTATGAATTTCTAAATTGGTATATGAATATTTATACATTTCACACACAAACACACTGCGTGCATACATTGCGTCGGAATTGAAGCAGATTCACCCCCCTCCTCCCCCCAAATCCACCCTCCCAGGAAATGTAAGTGGTTCATACAGTAGTTCATGCTGTAGCCTAGCTAGCAACCCTGCTAATGCTAGCTACAACACGATCCCTCCTTTTGAGCATGTTAAATTGGGTCTATACTTTATGCCACTAGACGTCACAATGAGTGCACCAGCATCCCAGACCAAAACAAATGCTCTGTCGGCCACACACACACGCACGTGCACACGCACACGCACACACACACACAAAGAACAGAGGAGCTAAGATTACAACACACACAGAGGAGGTGTGATATTCTCTGCTCAGGACACTATTACGCCCCTATATATTTACAGATATTATACTGTAGTTGATTGCTGCTGTACTAATGGAAATACTATGAAAATACATTTAATGTGTTCCCTTTGTTTCCTCTATTGGTGCCCTTCTGCATTCAGCTGGACGACCCGTCTGTGTTTCCGGCGGTCATTGTGGAGCAGGTGCCCGCTGCTGACCTGATGCAAGTCTACTCAGGGCTGGAGTCGGACGACGCCGCCAATGGCATCATGGTGGACACAACCCTGCATGTGGTGGAGGAGCCTATCCTGGTGGGAGGGGTGGATTTATCAGGTAAGGAAGAAAGTGAGGTCTTAACATACATGTACTTATATCTATTGAAACATATACTAATAATAAATAAAAAGATACCATACAGTATATTGTACTGTAGATTATACAGTAGGCTGGCCATAGGGATTATATCATATTTCCATAGGCTAAATTAGCCAAGCAGTTTTAAAGCATGTATCCCTGCACATTGTAATCTAAATCACATACCTTTAAATAATGAATGAATCTTGTTTTAACCTTCCTACCTACAGTTTGTGAAATAATACTGACAGTGTTTTAGTTAGTCTACTGTGTTTACGTGTACCTGTTGTTAACAGACAGACACGGTAAGAAGCAACAAATTGTAGTTGCCATAACAGTCAAAGACAAATGACCTGTTAACAATGCTAGCCAGCTATCTTATGCTATATGTACTACCATAACAAACTGCAACAATGACAGCTCACCAGCATGTGGCCATGCCTTTGTATCAGTGGTCTCATTCCTTCCTGTCAGTATGTGCCAACAGACAAGAACAGGGCATTTACAGATACCGATTTGTCTGGCCAGCAGAAACGACGGTGCCGTCCACAGAGGACAGCATTGAGACCAGTGAAGCTGCAGCAGCTCTGCTTAACATGGAGTCTCCCAACAACATTTTGGATGAGAAGCGCATGAGTACGTTATTGATACATACTAATGTTATTCAGACTATGAGACAATGGCGGGGTGATATGGCATATATTGTATCTTACATTGCTTTTATTGTCAGTTTTACTGTCACATAAAGAAAAGACAGAGGTCACAGTAACAAAGTAAACGGGGCGTGAACTGGAGTTTAACTTGACAAGCAAACCATGGCTCAAATTACATACAGTATACTAGTTTAACGCTGCCCTTATAGATGTTTAGGTCAGCAAATGACTTGATATACATGAGAAAACTATATTTGTTCCTGTTTTTGGTGACATCTGTCCACTTCTTCATCAGTTCACAACTATAGCAGCTTGCTGGAGTCAGACATGTCCTACATGCCACTGGGCTCTGATCAGATGGACCAGATGTCCCTGGATGAAGACACCTCCTCCATGGACGACATTCCCCAGAAGAATCCCTGCAAACCACAGAGAAAAGCCAAAGGTGAGGGGATATACAAAAAAGAAACCAAAAAAAACATAAATCTAGCTACAGCAATCATTTCAGTCCTCCGCAGCCGCCGCTGTTTGACCGAGACCTTTGACCTTCAACCTTCAACCGTAAACATAAACCATGTACTTCTCTGTCACAGTTCGCAAGCCGCGGGCGACGCGTCCCTGCTCCCCAATCAGCACGCCCAGCCTGCCACTCAGGAAGAAGAGCAAAGAGGGCAAAGGTAAGTCTCCCCCCCCCCCCCCAATAATGTTCCAATGACGAGCAAGGTCCTTCGCCCTTCCCCCTGCCCTCCGTGTTGCCCGTGGCGCGTGCAAACAGGAAGCCCTCGACCCCGGCAGTCCGGCGGGGCCGAAGTGGCGGAGAGTTAATTGATGAGGTGCTCTCAGCGCGCTGCGTTTCCCACGGAAACAGAAGTGATTGCCAGCCGGAGGGAACATTGATTCACCACTGATGGAACTGTGCGGGCTGGCCTATACGTGCTCCAGTCTGATGTAGCTACACAGGGAGAGGAGCCAGGCTGCGCACACACATACATCACCTTGTCAGGGTGTCTGGGTCTCAAGTGCTGCCAGAGGGGATGCTGTTTTTAACCACTTCTGGCCAAAGCGTCTCACAAACAAGAGTAATATAGTGCCAGCCCGGGCCCTGTATAATTTATTCCTTGCTTAGGCACGCAGACACACAAAAGTGAGAACTGATTTATTCGCTTTGCAGGAGTGTGAGAGTGGCGCACACACTGAAATTATCGCGCAGCTGCCTTTTTGCATTTGTTAAGCAACACTCTGAGATGTTAAATGGATTATAGAGGTCTATAGCTCTGCTCCGGGGCCATTCCATGAAAGTGTAATAGTCCGGCAGCACACAATTTAATTTATTTTTCTCCAAACCTTAGGCAACACCATCTACCTGTGGGAATTCCTGCTGGCTTTACTCCAGGATAAAAACACCTGTCCCAAATACATCAAATGGACCCAACGGGAGAAAGGCATCTTTAAACTGGTAGACTCAAAGGCTGTTTCCAAGCTGTGGGGAAAGCACAAGAACAAGCCTGACATGAACTATGAGACCATGGGAAGAGCTCTTAGGTAAGCAGAGAGTAGCAGCTCCTTGTCTCGGGGCTTTAAAGTAACTCCTTTGTCAGTATCCTAACAGTTGTAAGCAGATGTAGCTGTTTACCGACAGGCTTACCAGTGCCAGACATCACCCTAAGTTTGACTATTACTACATGCTGTAATAGCAAATGGACACTAGAGGGGGCTGCCGACAGGGTGTATTCACTCCAAGGCCTCCCATGTGCACAAAATGTGTTTTGTGCTTTTGTGAACTTAACAAAAAAACTCAGGCCCCTCTCAGGGGGTTGTTTGTCATTTGTTTTGAGGTCTTGATTGATTTGTGCTTTGTGAACACAAAAGCGGCCACAGTCCATACACCAATTCAAGAAACACAACTTGGCATTCTGCAAGTTGTCCACGGTCTGTCGGCTCTTTGCACTTTGCTGCTATTAAAGCTGTTAGCAATTGTTTAGAAAACGCTAAATGCTGTCAATATAAATGTCTGTGAAAACAAACACAACAGAGCAGTCTTTTGCTAAAAGAATGAATCCTAGACAGCAGCTCAAATGTAATCAGCAGGTTCACTTTGGTTTACGTTGCCTTAAAAGGAACAATATTAAAAACATTAGATGATGATGATTAGATGCACATGTGGCATTAAGTGCGCTCTGCCCCCTGTGGTCAACATAGGTACTACTACCAGAGAGGCATCCTGGCTAAGGTGGAGGGGCAGCGGCTGGTCTACCAGTTCAAGGAGATGCCGTCCGATCTGGTGGTGATCGAGGACGAAGAGGAGGTGCCCGACGGCAACGCCGGCTACGGCAGCCAGAGGGCTGGCGGTCACGGGCGCGCCGGGTCCCGCGGGGGTGCCCGGGGGCAGGGCAAGGCCCACCCCGCCCATCAGCCTGCCGCTGCCAGGCAGATGAAGACAGAGCCGCGCGACGAGGGGCTGTACCAGGAGGCCAACGGCAGAGCTGAACATCTCCTTGTGCTGCAGCCCAATGGGCCTCAGGCTCTGAGGTAAGGGGAGGAGCAAGAGAGCAAGCATGTACATTCACTGCACACACACACATTACAGGTAAATGCAGGTAAAACATATTCAAGAGCAGATACACACATTCACACAGATGCTGATTATGCATTCAAACGTATGCACATATTCTCACACACACACTCTCAGATAAACATATTCACACACATTCAAAAGCGTACACGCATATTTTCACACACACGCACGCATGTTCGCACACACACACATGCACGCACACACGTGCATTCCAACACAGATTCATATTTCTATTTACGGAATTTGGCAGGCGCTTTTATCCAAGTCGACTTACATTTAGTACATGTGTCAATAGATGGGACAGGTCAAACACCAGCAATTGTAAGCAACCAATATTATAGTAGAATAATTACAGCATTTTGTCATCATGACTACTATCGTGTCTATTTATCATTAAATCATCAAACACTTTTTTAAGAGTAGAGAGGTAACACATTGAGTGCTAGGAAGTGGAGAGGTGGCTAGTCGAGGTACCAAGGTGGATTGTGATGAGGAGTCTCCTGCAGAAGATGGCTAATGTTTCAGCAGTTCTCCATTGTGGTGCCTGGACAGAAAACATTAGAGACTTTGATTAGGGAACTTTGAGACCTCATAGAGATGGTGGGGCCAGCCACACACACACACACACACACACGCACGCACGCACGCACACAAACACAGCTACACACACGCATTCAATCACAGCCACACACACACACACAAACACACACACACACATTCAATCACAGCTACACACATACACACACGCATTCAAATGCAGCTACACACATTCACAAACAGATAATCAAATACACACATACACACACGCATGCGCGCGCACACACACACATGCACACATTCAAGCACAGATACACATTCACACACATTGAAAAGCAAACACACACATTCATTCATACACACCCACATTCGAGTGCAGATACACACGCGTGCACGCACGCACACACACCACACAATAAAACGAAGACACACACGCATTCAAGCACAGATGCACACATTCACACAGATGCTTATGCATCAAACGTACACACAGTCACACACACAGTACATTAAAACAAAAGGCAGATATAGACACGCAGATGCATTCAAACGCAGATACACACGTGCACAGATACACACCTTTACACCATATACACCATCTACAACAAATGAGTTGTGTGAAAAAAGAGACAAGGACATGTAAACCAATTGAAGCTGTTATCTCATTAGCATGTACAACTTTACATTGGATGGAAAAACATCACAGTTCATACACTGTTTTTTACCATCTGAACCCACACATTATAATTAACACATTCATGTATATAAATGAGCTTGAGGTGTGATTTAGGGTTAAGCATTTTCTCGACGACTGACTTAACATCATTATCTATGTATGTTGTAGTGTAAGAACACAACTGCATACTGACGAATGCATGCATAGTGCTGAAGATAAGATTACAGTAAAATGAATGTGTGCCATGTTTATTTAGTCTTAGGATGTAATGCAATGATCAGCTACAGCAGAATGTATTACTGCAGTACATTGTACTCATCGTGCTGATCTGTTACTGTAAATCTGTACTGTTAGTGAGTCTCTTCAATAATGGCGCTGCGATTTACTATTGGTCCACGGTAGATAGAGGCTTGTGAAGAGACTTGCATCCATGTTTTCCAAGCAGATGCACTAGGACACATTTAATTTGAAAGTCGCTGGACGCATTTACATTGGATGTAGCAGGGATACATTAACATTGGATGTAGCAGGGATACATTAACATTGGATGTAGCAGGGATTCATTAACATTGGATGTAGCAGGGATACATTAACATTGGATGTAGCAG
>JAODLL010003568.1:0-11653 GCA_026546735.1 Forbesichthys agassizii
ACCTGGTCTGAGGAGCTGCCCAGCCTCTCCATCTGTCGCCCTTATACACCGGCAGCAATTGAGCTAAATTAGACTGTAATGCACAGGGGTTTAAGTTAATGTTCTGTTTTGTATAATAAAAAAAATAATAATAAAAAAAATATATATATAAGCATATAGTATGCTGATTCGAAAAATGATTTGATCCGTGGCTCAAAAACCATGACACAATCCGATCCGTGAGTTGCCAGCCTGACCAAGAGGAAGTTATGTCATTCTTTGCTTAGGAAGCAATAAGCCTTTACATATCTTTATAGAACATAGTTGTTTGATGCTATATTACTCAAACCAATTATCCCATCCTCACAGTTCAGACCATTTAGTCCTTTTAAATGGAAAGCCTCTAGAATTGATGGTGTACAACTTTGATGAAATTACTGATCCTGTTTTGTATTGTAAGGAAAATTCGTGTTTGGTAGAAGCAACCAGGCTTTACTATATCGTGACAAAGATCACTGTTAAGCCACAATTGGCCAAAACAATATGATTATTTGAAAATCCATAATCTGACTTTTTCATGATTCCTACAAATGTAGAGGAAAAATAATGAAACCGGCATTCTATATAAATGTCACATACTCAACTGTACTACAGTTGAGTATCAGACATGTCCAGTATCACTTTGCCTTGCAGGCATCAGCAAAGCCAGACTACCTGGCCAGATGGGTATGTGTGTGGTTTTACCGGTGATGAGGTCAGATCAATGACGTGGAGATGCTGATCCATGCAACTGGAAACAGTCCATCTGTCCCGCTACTCTTCTTCTATTTTAATGAGTCTCTAGGGATGTCGGCTAGCCCTTAATCCACTCGTCTTTTATGACTTCCCTTGCCGGAGAACAGAGACCTCAGAACTCATCAAAGATCATGCTCTAGCCACATTGGTCACTCATGTCCAGATAAAACACAGACATGCTCTGTTAGGTTTATAACCTCTCATCTGAGTCTGAATCAATAAAGATACTGCACAACACAAGAAAATGCATTAGGATTTAGTAGTAGTATATTTTATTGCGCTGATTTCACTTGAGTGTTTTTTTGTCCATTATATAAATATCTGTATCTTAATATCATGCCAGCATATACATATTATATGCCCATGAGTTCATTGAGATCAAGGGTCTCATTTTCCTCACAAATCCCAAATGTACCTCTCTACAAAGTGTAGACCTCACTAAGCAACATCCACAACATCTACTTAGCACAATAAAGACATTGGTAGCCCTAGCAATACTCTCACACACATACCTTTTGCAGGCATGACGTTATACTGCTGGTGTGTCTAGGCCTGTGTTGGCTTTGCCAGCTACTGACATGGTACACAATATTTAATTTTAACCTGAGTTGTCCAGCAGGGAATGTGCTAAATTGACAAACAACTGCCGTGAAGCTTAAGCACATTATGTTTGCTAGTTATGAGTCATACTTTTATGTGTGAGTATTGAAAGATATCATCATTTTACGTACGTATGTTTCACCAACATTTACAAGTACATTTTCAGGTCAATCATCTCTGCCCAAATAGCTTGTGTGGGCCCTTCTCTGGAACGATCCAGTACATTCCCCCATCTATTCAATTGAGGAGTAAGCACAAGTTTTGGGCTTACTCCACAATTTTCTTTGATTACAGTAAACACAATAAGAGTCTACGTTGTGTTGATTTATAGGATTGAGGAGGTGAATTTTCAAATGAGGAAGCCAGGTAGAGCAACGGCTGCAGGAAGATGTGCGTTGAGGGGCTTGGGGGGCAAAAGGTGAAAAGGCTGAAGATCTTGGTAAAACTGTGTGTGTGTGTGTGCGTGCGCATCTCTAAGCATGGCTATACATTAAAGTCAGTCACAGTTTACATTTTACATTTACAGCATTTAGCAGACACTTCTCCAAAACAACTTTATATTTGTCAATAGAAGAGATCACTCTCCAGCTGTAGTATATGCAACAAACATCCTGTTAAGATAATGACAGCAGTATGTCATCATGGCTAATTATGATAAACATTTTTAACATACATTATCTAATATACCAGGAAATAATTCTTAGAAGCATAGGTATGTATGGCTTTTCATCAAGAGTTTGTCATCATTATTATTTATCATTTGTCATTGATAAAAAAATCACAATAGGCCTCACTCAATCAACACCAGCACAACCACGAAAAACCCATAAATTGAGCAATCCCAAGTAATTGAGCACCTTTTTGCCTGTCCTCCAATAGCTAATCCATCAACAGACTGTTTTTCTGTTATAGATGGTTTCATCTTGACAACAAAAACAAACGTTACTGCGCATGCGCTAACTTTCTGGCCTAAACGTAACTTTCAACTGACCTCCACAAACGTATATAACAACAGATTCATCTAGTAGTCTTCAGACACTTTTATTTTATTTAATCAGTTTAACTAAATTACATTAACTAGCTAGTTAAAATTATGTCTAGTCAGTCGTTTTTTGGGGATACAAATCAAAGAAAAGAATCGTTACTTGGACAAATTTAAATGGATAAGGGACTCTTTCATTAAGGTTGGGTATCGTTCACATCTGAATCTATACCGGTGCCGGTCCAGTACCTCGAATTCGATACCGGTACCCAACGGTACCTTTTTTCGGTACTTTACTCTAGTAATTGAATGTGGTGAATGGAAAAAAACTGTCTGACTGACCCTTTACAACAACAGTGCCTCCCTCAGCCCTCTACCCTGCTAGTAGCCTATGATGTTCTCCAAAGCATTATATGGTAGCCTATGTTAGCATGCACACTTTCAATGGTGACATTAATTGTAGATGTAGCCTACAGGGTTAAATCTGTAATGAGGACATTGTAAATATTGCTGCTATAAACAATAGGCCTAGTTTGATCTCACTTGTGTTCAACACCGGAGACGTGTGTGCATGTGACCTAATTCCTGCTTTCTCATCATTCCGCTGCAAGAGTTTACTCTGTCCGCTTCTACATCGGTCAGTTCATTTCACTGCACTGCTCCAGTCTAAACTGCAACTACGTAGTGTTTTACAAGAACACCCGACATATTTTGTTGAGCGCTGGAAGATGTGTTGTGCCCTCCATTGGGTCCCCGCCGTGGATTGGGCCCCCTTGATGGGATCTTGCATATTACACTTCACTTCCAGAATGATAAATAGATGCACAACACGGTGAAGTAAAAATCTATTAATCCCTTTGTGCACGAACACTTGAGAGTGAACAGCACAGCAAAAAGTTTTTGCGCCAGCGGCAGATAAATGTAACTCTTTATGAAAACTTTACGAAACTGGGAGTATGAACAAAAGTGTGAGTAAAGTACAGAAAAAAGGTAAACCTGTGATTGTTTTTGGCTTGTTGTACCCATGATTGTGTTGAACATTGAACAAGCTGCAGGCTGTGCAAGGATGATGTAATCTCAATCGCGTTTCTCTCTTTACGCGCTCTAAAGTGCCGAAATCTGATTTTACCGCAATCGGTACTCTATAGTACCAACGTAATTCGGCCGGTGCTCTTAAAAGTACCGAGTTCGGTACCCAACCCTTCTGTACATCTACTGGGTGTTGTGCCCTTGATTGGGTCCCCTTGGTGATAATATGCTACTACGAGATTAAGTAATATGCGCAATCCCATAAAGGGCACAACACCTGTTGTACGGTACAGCTACTGGTATCCATTCATAACAAGTTATTTTTCCTTGGACTGCATGTATGAATTTTTAGGAACACCGGTACTTACCGGGTGCTTAAGTGTTACCAAATTTCTGTCTCGAAAAATTATTCGTATCTGCCATATGAATATGCCATATGAAACGTCTGACGATTTGGCTAATGGGTTCTGAGATTTTATTCAATGTTGATGAGATTCATTTGATGCCAAGTGGGTTTGTAGCTTGCTGAAGTATCATAACATGTTTCTGAGTTGATACAGCTGTCTGTCTGTCTAGCGGAAACATAGCAAAAAAACATTAGAAACATTAGCAAGAAAATGGGAGATAATTCTTACAGTAGCCTAAGATATGTCCATGAGGGAGATTTTTAAAGTTTATCTTACTGTAAATTTAAAAAAATTAAATGGATTTTCATAGTAGAGCACATATTTGAATCCTTTAATTTGGAGAAATGAATGAAAGCGCAGGATTAACATTGGTCAAATGGCTTCTGGCAAAATGCTAGCCACGAGTTTAACAGAGTGTTTTTCGAAGAACTGGTGGATAAAGCCGGTTAGCATTCTGTGAACATTTGACCAGAGGATACCACAGTGCTTATACTGTAGGAAGAGAAAGGTACAGTATGTGAAGCCTTCGTTTTGGTGAAGTGAATGCATTCTGTGTAGGCTATAAGTTTGTTGTCACAGAATTAGAATGACTGGAAACAGACTTCCATGCCAATCTATTCGCACAGGGGTGACCCATGGTTACCGTATAGAAAAGTACACATTTTTATTTTCGAAATTGCATTTATGTCAGGTAGCACCCCAGGTTTCAACCATGAAACCTACGTCAGTCTGCTCATCCGTTTAACTTTCATTCAGTTTGTAGTCAGTACCATGCAGCAGTAAACGCAAACACAAAATAAAAAACATAGAGCGGAAGTTGATTGTAGCTCAGTGCAAAACCGCAGCAGCCCGCGTACGTTTGTTAAAACCATCTATAATAATAATACATTTTATTTCAGGACACCTTCCAAAACACTCAAGGACATCTTACATTGTTATAGACTACAATGCTGTTTTGTCCAACCTAGTTACAGTAACTAGGTTGGACAGGTGAAAGGGGCATTCGTCAATTGCATACATCTTAAAAGCAATGATCATTTTTCAACCACAGTTAGGATATATTTCCTTAACTATTGAGCTTTAAGTCAAAGCCCTCTGCCCCCCCACCCCCATCCTGTCACTCCCTGTTCCCCAACATATGCTGATCTCTTGTAAATTGCATTGTGATCCAGTTTCTGCAGGGACCTGAGCTTCCCAGTGTGTGTGTGTGTGTGTGTGCGCGTGTGTGCGTGCATGTATGTCTGTGTGTGATGTGAGTTTGTGTGTGGGGGGAAGGGAAGGTTAAGGCCCAAGACTTTAGTGGGATTTACACATATATGGTTTCAGCAAGATCACCCCTGCACCCCTAACCAAGGTCAGCAAAGACCTCGGGCCTCGACATAGACACAACACACACACACACACACACAGACGGAGGTCTGTGAGCTGGGGTTACCTGGCAGAGGGTAGCAGTGAGGCATGGAGGTTCTGTGGTGGGTCACACACTTCAAAGGAGGTGCTGCTCATTTACATTCTGCAGCCTGCCAGCCCTGGGATTGGTTTAATGAGCTGACAAGCTGAGGAAGACAGCTGACCCTTGCACGCGTGTGTGTCTGTGTGTGTGTGTGAAAAGAGTTTTCCCACCACAAAACCCAAGTGCATGAATGTCTGGTTTGCCAAACAAGCTACTGTGAAAACACAAGTGCACACACACACAAACACACACACACACACACACACATACACACACACACACACACACACTGAGAGTTATAGGTCTCTCAAGCAACCAGTGCCACTTAATCTGGACTGCCTGTTCTCAGATCTTCCTCTGCCTGTGTGTGTGTGTGTGTGTGTGTGTGTGTGTGTGTGTGTGTTCGTGCGTGTGTGTGTGTGTGTCTGCAGCCCAGCACCAGAAGTCACCTGATGCCCCATGTATAAAATAAATAAATTCGATTTTTTGCAATTATGCTTATGACTAAACATTATTTTTAACCTGCTATGTGTCCTAGATTATATTTTTTTCTGTCCTTTTAACTTGTTTAAATATCGTCAGAGCGGGAATACACATAAAATTCACTTTTTCCATTTTGGTCAGTTTTTGGCAGATGTACCCATTCTGCACAATACCACCTTGTTTCGTCTGCTAAAAAAAAAATCTGAAGGATGCCTAGAAGCTGCTGTGTGACGGTATACACTAATAACAACATGGGAAACACAGAACTAACTTTGTATAGCTGTCAAAGTAAAATTGTGAAAATTGAAATATTTAGAAAGTAATCAGAAATACAGGCAAGAATAATAATAATTATGGTAATAAATGACAATGGCGATCATAACGATGATACATAAACAAATGTATAATAACTATAGCTTAAAATAATTCTGACATATATACAAATTTAGCCTACTTTGTGTATTTTTTTAATTTATATATTTTCTATTAATGTTAATGATGATAGGGCTAAATATTTCCAATGAAATCCAAAGGTTTTAGCTCTGAAATGCTTTTTATTGAATGTTTCTATCTACTACAGAGGCTAAAAAATTATGGTTTTAGTGAACATTAACAAAGTTAAACCTTAGGTGTTAGAATTATTTTTTAAAGGGCTCCAATAGGTCTGAATATTCTGTACCACTGCTAATACAGTATAGCCGTTATTGATGCACTTTGAATCATGGAAAATATGTCAAATCAAGAATAAGGTGGATATCACATTTATCAGAGAACAGAAGTCAACTATGCCCGTCACTTTTATATTTAAATAAGCCTCCCAAAAGAAATGACCAACCAAAAAGTGGACAACAGGGGTTTTCAAGACAGGCAGGTATATCTCTGATGAGTATCTGTTTACTTGCATTAGCCATAAACCAGTTTGGCTTATTTGTGGATCTGCTGTAAAAAAATATAACATACTGTAAAAACGAAATGAGGCTGGCCGTCGACATTCTAAATGTTGACCCTTACAGTGATTGACTTTGAAACTCCTGGCCTATACTGTAAACAAACGATTCAGATTTCTTTAATGATTTATGTTGTCAAAATGAAAAGTACAAAATAAAAACAAACTCTTCAAACTCCAAACTTCAAACAAACATCATGTAAATACTTCATACTTCATCATGTAAATACTTCCAGCAAGTAAAGTTACATTTATCGCAAAATACATTCATCAGCCTGAGATTATTTCCAGATTGAATCTTAAATTAACCATTTTTGTTCGTGTTTGCTAGCTCCCCCTTTGAATAGGTGATGCATTAAGAATGAATTCAGTATTGTAAGAATCATTGGGTCATTGAACATCACACCAGTCCAATCCATGACAGACTCATGTGTGGATATGTGTCCAGCCTTGTTAGTAGACGGACAGAAGCCCTCTCTCTAGTAGAGAACGCAGCAAACGACACCAGTGTAATCTTCAGCCCTGCGGGAGAAACAGCCCTCTGAAAGATCCTGTTACATCTTCTATTGGTCCCCAGCAGGGCCTGTCCTGAACAGACGGATTACAAGGGGATGGGAGAACTGGGTGGAGGGGACATCATGCTGATTTACAAGAGATAAACAATGAGATGTTAAATTCCCGGCATGGCAGCACAGATAAACAGGCCGAGGGTCATTATTCCTTAATGAATGGCAATTGAGTGAAATTACATTTATCATCAGCAGATGTGTTGGTGGGGCCACACGGTAGCACGTACAGCGCCCAGGAGATACAGGAGAGCTGGGAGTCAAAGAGAAAGGACATGGGGAGTTACAGTGTGTGTGTGTGAAGCTGTCTTTGGCAGTAACAGCTGTTTTAGTGTCTGGGCCAATCTTGTAAACTCCACCTGTGTGTGTACTGTATGTGCCTTTAGTTACCCAGCCATACAAGTGTGTGTGTGTGTGTGTATGTGCGTGTGTGCGCGTGTTAGACAGCCCTGATCCTGATCCAGCCAGGTTTCATGGCATTTTCACTTAGCATACACTAACATTTAATTATTTATTAAAGATGAAAAGTACAGTTCAATGATACTGTTTATTATATTAGGGTGTGCATTTACCATGCGTGTGTGTGTCTTGTGCGAGAGTGTGTTCTCCAGCGCTCCATACAGTAAACATTCAGTGTGTTGAGTGCTGTGCTGTGTTGGCCTGCTGGATGCAAATGTACAGTACCATGCCTCCTGCAGCTCTGCCTGCTGCCTGGCAGCCAGGTGAACCTGGAGGACTCCCTGAACCTCATTGTCTGTTAGGGGTGTACAGATACAGTACGTCAGTATCTGTATCTGTTTAACCACAAAACTATCTGTATTTGTATTCGACCGGAAGTCATTTTATATCAGGCAAATGTATTTCTTAAACTAACCCTATTCAGGATGGTGTAATGTTTACTTTACGTTCAATGAACATGAAGGGAAGTGGACTGAATGCCAGTTTACAAAACAGGGAGGAGTTGGCTACATACATTCATATAACATCAGTGATCATTTGTGTTTAACTGTTGTAGATTGCTGTGTTTCCGCTGTATACATGAATAATATGACCGGTACTGTTCCTGGTCTAACTGCTGTGATGGATATGTCCACAATGGTTGTGTCAACATACATATATTTTAAATGTCATACATTTCACATTAGAATGTGAGACTGCATGCATTTCAGATAAAATAAGATGGTAATGAAAGCAGCCTTAGGAAGGCTACTAGTGATGACAAAGACTCAAAAATATCCTTGAGACTATAACACCCTAACATGTTCCACATTTGCAGCTAATACATGTCATTTATCAACACTCGCCGCATCCATTAAACAGTCTTTGAATCTAGTTTTTGAGGAAATGTGTCAATCAGCAAAAAGTTTATTGAACATACCAAACATTTCGTCTTGTCTTATAATAAATAATGAAATGTTGTTAGTGGACGCCTAGTCGAAATTCCATGAAACCTGGCTGATAAAAAGTTAATTGAATGTAGCAAATGTGCACTGAACACACATTCAGACTATCGCATTTGCACACTTAATACACACCGACGCATATAAACAGGGACACACACAATATATGTGTACACTATATGCATGTGTGAAAATAACAATATATAACATGCAAACACACACACAGTCCATCAAGAAATATTGTGTATTATTCATGAGGGAGGATAATATTCAAATAATCATGAGCTTCTCCTTCAGAGCCAAAAAGCACCTCTCTCATTCACTCATATTAGAGCGAGAAAGAGAGAGAGACTAGAAACGCCCACATCTACATGAGTTTATGCAGAAATAAACACAATATCTGTCTGAAATATACTGTAGATCTACAGAAATGTTTATTTACTGACTCAGTTAATAGTGTACTGTGGCATCATTTATAATGTAGAATTTTAAAGAATTTAATAATAGAATAGAATATTGAATATTGGGGCAACACAAACATCTGAATCTCTTAACCACACATACTTGTAACATCTAGCCAGTAATGCTGGAGTGTCAGTCAAACCTCTCTGTTACATTGACACTGACTAAAACAAGCAGGCCTAGTGGACTCTTTTTAGTGTTAGCTGTCAATCACTATGATTGGTAGACAAGTGTCACATACAGAATGTGGTATACTGCTGGGAAGAGAGAGAAAGTGTTGTTGCTTTAATATTTCACCTGGACCTCAATAGAAGGGCTCATAGTTTAAATTCTAATCGTGTTAGGACACAGGGCCATGTCATTCACAGTGGCAGCCTCTGACTCCAGACCGTTTGCTTCTCCAAACAAATTATTAGAAAATTCCATTATTCCTCCATTATGCATATGTGTTTGTTGCTGTGCTGGCTGTTGGGGCCAGGGGAGAGGGGGCCCTGGTAAATAGGCTTGGTTAAGCTCATCAAGGGCCAATACTTCTGGCCCTGCACACAGCTGGGGTCTTCAGGGGTCTAGAATTGGTGATCATTAGCTGTATGATGCTACTGGATTACCCTCCCTAATGCTGCACTTACACAGCTATTTACTGTCTGACTGTACAATAAAAACTACTGCCTAACAGAATCAAATGCGGTAAACACACACACACATACATTCAACTTTTTTGTTGTTAATTAATGAGTCTAGTGAGGGCTTTTTATATAAACGCTGACCTTTGTACTGTATTTGTTAGGATACGGCCTTGAGAAGGGCGGAGACCCAAGTGCAGGACACAGAGGCAGGAGATGGCAGTTAAAAATAAAACAGGATTTAATTACACAGACAGGAGAGGTACAACCGTTAGGGGCTAAGGCGGTGTTGCTTGCGATGCCGGCTAGCCGGTTAAACTTGCGTGCGGTGGGAGCCTGTAGACAGACGAGGCCATCATGGAGAGTGGGGAGTGATCAGGGCGGATGTCTGGCAAAGAGAAAACAGGCGTGGCTTGTCCGGCGAAGAGAAGACAGACGAGGCTTGTCCGGTGAAGAGAAGGAAGTCGAGATCGTCAGGCGAGTGGTCGGCAGACTGTTCTTCCTGACGAGGCGAAGGCGGGTAAGCAGTAGGTCGATCGCTGGTACGAGCATCTAGGAAATACAACGGACTGGCAATCGGTACCAGTAGAGACAACGTGGAAATGGTCAACAGTGGTTTGTTTGTTTCTGGGAAAAGAGCATCTATTTTTCAGATTGTCTTAAGTTCCCTACCCCACATGAATTAGTTTACTTCCCCTGTGCAAGCTTTCTGCAAAGAAACCCCAGGGGGTTAGGTTCATATTTATTTGTTTAGGGGAGTTAGTGTGCAGATGCTGATGCATTTATTATGCCTTGTTTTCTTTATGCGTTTTCAGAGCAAGAGAAATTAGCATTGAATGGATCCACTGTTTAAAACCACACTAAAGCTGGTATGATAATACAGCACTGTCTCGCTGTGTCACCATTGTAACAGAGCTGCAATATATTTATAACAATGCTGTTTTACCAATACAAGCAAGCTAAAAATGTTGGTATATGTAACTGTAAATTGTGACTATCAATTAAATTAAAACATAGAAGACAGATAATGTCGTTCTCTCAAACTTTAATGGTTCTCACAATTTTACTTGGTCAGATGTGCCAGTCAGTGTTGCACAGGCTCTGTGTGTGTGTGTGTGTGTGAGAGAGAGAGAGAGAGAGAGAGAGGGAGAGAGAGAGAGAGAGAGAGAGAGAGAGAGAAAGAAAGAAATAAAGAAAGAGACAAATATTAGTTATTTCATTCCGCAGGAGTTAGAATCTTGTCATCAGAGCCACCCCCCCCCCCCCCCACACACACACACACACACACACACACACACACACACACACACACATGCACATGCAGACACACACACACATACAGGGTGCTTTGTCATCAAGAATGTCGCCAGATTCGCATCAGCATATTGTGTTCTGTCTGTTTATTGGTATGCATGTAATCACAGTGGTGAATGAGCTGCTAAACTACATCAACCCTCAATCATTACTTACAGAATAGAGCTATATTCAGTATAAACATCTGTTATAATGCTACATTTAATGCCTCAGTCAGAATACATATATACAGAAATGTGAAATCTGTCACGTCTGTGTGAGGTGAGGATCAAAGCGCGAGACACATAATGAAAGGTAAAGATGTTTATTCAAAAGGGCTTAGGGCAAAACGAAAGGAACAGGGGGAATGACGCGACATTGACATCACAATCAACAATAACCAACACAGGACTGGGGAAAACACTGGGGCTAAATACACAGGTAGACAAGACATGAAGACAGACTATTGGTTTACAACAACGAGGAACAGGTGCAGCACATTAGACATGATTACACAAACACGGGTATGGATATCCTGTCCATGAAAATCACAAACAAGATTGGTGACAAAGCGCAGCCCTGGCGGAGACCAACCCCCACCTGAAACGAGTCCGACTTACTGCCGAGAATCCGTA
>JAODLL010003569.1:0-11653 GCA_026546735.1 Forbesichthys agassizii
GAGACAGACCACTTAGAGAGTCCTCAATAGAACTCTATGGGAGAAGTACCAGAGACACTATATAGAGGAGACAGACCTCTTAGAGCAGATATGACTCTCTTCATTAAAGGTCAGCTATTGTAAGATAGTTGTAAGCTAATACACTTTTTGTCAAATTTTCTTTCTCGAGAATGACTAACCTTTAATTAAGATACCGTTTCCTAATAACTGCTCAAAGTGTTGGAAAGATGTCTGCAAAAGGCCAGACTTGCATATAAACCTTGTCATATCTCAACTCGCACCTTGGGCCGCAGAGAGCTGGCTGGTCTTGTGAGAACATACTGTATCTCCACGTACGACTACAAGCAGCAATAGACATATGTTATCAAGTTTTCCATGAGTTTGTACAGTGAATATTTCTGCGTGCTGACTAACGGTAAAGAAGCTATACAGTTCAGGGGTTTTAATGAACCTTAATATTACTTTACACCTGCTGGAAATTTATGTGAGGTTATGTGTTATTATTTGGTTGTGTAATTAACGTTTACCCCATCAGCAATTTTCCTTTGGCAATGTCAGGATGGCCTTATTATGCCAGTGAAGCTGCTGAATTAACCTGAATTAAAATATAATGCAATAAGAAAAAGGCTTTTCACAGCATAAACACTGGGGTGTAAAGCAGAGCTATGAGACTCAGTAGGGCATGAACACACACACACACATGCGCCCACAAATGCACCCCACACACACACGCACGCACACGATGACACATAGTATACACACACACATGCACCCACAAATGCACCCCACACACACACGCACGCACACGATGACACATAGTATACACACACACATGCACCCACAAATGCACCCCACACACACACACGCACGCACATGCACACTGCATCATGGGCTGACAGCTGCTATGTATGAAACAATGGCCCTCTCCGTCAGATTGCACCCCTCCCCCCCCAACACCTCTCTCCTGTCCGTCAATCACAAAGCATCTGCACCAACTAGCCACTAGACACCGAGTAGCGCACATCCTCGTCTCCGCTCTGCCCCATTGCATCTGAATGGTTGCCGTGCCCACACGGCCACTGACTGTACATTAGACACTGCAGTTGAAGCCCCGCCCCTTTCACCTGCCCAACCTAGTTACTGTAACTAGGTTGGGCAATACAGCAAAGTATGCTAATAGACTGTCATTGGAGGAGGGGCGAAATGGGGCGGGGCTTGGTCTGTTGGACCACAGATACTGTAGGACACCAAATTTGTGTTTTTAGCAACTTTTTCTTTGTGATTGTAGATAAGATACTATTCTAATAACGGGCTGCGTTTATGTAGCGCTTCACAGTATTATCCCTCACATTCACACAATGATGGTGATTGCTGCCATGTGCAACCAGCCACCAAGAGCAGGTAGGGGGTTAGACATCTTGCTCAAGGATGCTTTCAGATAGATCAACACCAGGATTTGAACCCATAACCTTCACACCCAGACCAGTCGACCATCCTGTATTACTGTGGATTTACTTGACAAGAACAGCATCTCATGGCATCTGCAGGTGTCATGCTAAAAAGTGGTCTGTTGGAAGCTGATTCCTGCCAACGAGAGCACACACAGCGCTATATTATAACTAATCTAATAATAATAATAATAATAATAATAATAATAATAATAAATGTTATTCCGTTGCTATAACTGTCGAAAGTAACAACAGTTGACGAGGTGTTGTAGGCTGCCCTTTATCCCGGTGTGTTCAAATTCATTACAAATATTGTTAAAGGTATGGTAAGCGATTTTAAGATAATGCTTGTTTTGCCGAACTAGCCAAATATCTCCTCGTAGCCCGCTTGTGTACGATTCTCCGTGTGTGCTGACAACATAATCCAGTACTAATCTGGTACACATCCGTGGCTCTAGGAGATCTTGGTTAACAGACTAAATGTGCTAGCCTTCGCAATGCGTTTGCGATGTGTTGGTTGGAGCTTCATAGGGTGCACCCTATGGCATTTAAGGGAGGTGTGTTTTGATTTGCATTTGAATTGTGCAAGCGTTCTCGAGAATTACTTACTATAGAGTATCTTTCAATCTTTTTAATATCAATTTCAATATCTATCAATGTCTTTTTGATATTGGTGCGAACAATTATTATCTCCAGTCCTTATTTTGTGTTCCTATGCCTCTTTATTATTCTTCCATGATACTCATCGGGGGTGCAGGGTGTTTACCTACACCAGGGATTCCCGAACTTTTTTGTGCTAAGACACACCTAGAGAGGGCTTATTTGAAAGCCTACCAAACACCAAATTACGGTTAGGATGTCATCCAATCAGGAACAAGTAGGCTATTTTGCCACATCCTTACTCACGACCAATGAGTGGAACAACACTATAGTAAAGCGCAGAAGCCTTTAATTGATATTCTTTAATCATTCAATGGCCACTTGCAATTTTCACGAACCACTCACTCCCACTCAGTGACCCAACTGTGGGTCCCAACCCACAGTTTGAAAACCGCTGACCTACACAACACAAACACAAAAAAAAAAAAAATTGCTACTGGAATTCTCTTGCTGTGTTTGGACCTGCTCTTACATAAAAGGTTAAAGTGCTTTGTTGATATTTTGTTTGCTAGAAATGATTTTGAGCACTGAAAGGTGTGTTGATGGGTCCTGTATGCTGTGGAACGAATAGCTTATAGAAAGGCTGGCTCTGATGACATGCTCACAATGACTGGTGTATGACCTATTCAGCTGTTGGCTTATAATTGTAGGTCTCTTTAGATAAAAGTGTCTGCTAAGCGGTGTAAATGTGCAGGCATTTGTGCAGTACTTACTGTAGTGTTTCTGAAAACCCTGCGCATTGGTCGAAAAGGTTATATACTAGAGAGTAGCGAATGAAAATACATATATCTTAGTAGCTGTAGAACGTCGGCATAGTCTAGTCTCGCAGAGCCAGCCTTTACTTGCTTAAAATCTGGGTCACACTATTGTATGTTGTTGTAAATGAAGCACTGCACAGCCTCGCACCGGAATTAGAGGTACAGACGTCTTGAGAGACAACGCTAACAGCCAATGAATATCGGCTTCCTCTTGTCCGTAAAGTCAGTTAAAGAGCTCATGGGAGCTTACGAGGGGCCTATGCATCAGACGTTCAGCACAGAGTTGCTTACGTAAGGTAGTGCTGATGGACGGAAGAGGCTACGTAGAGTCCTACGCCCACCGAGAGTGACTAGGACATGCGCGCGCGGCCGCGGATGTCCTTCCCCTTGTGAAGCAGCGTCCTTGACCTTTGACCTTGTCTGGGCTCATTGTAAAGCCAGGCTTATCGCCGTGCCGATGCTTGTGTGCATACAACCGTCTGCTGCTGGGGCTGCTGCCAATGCACAGCATATAGGAGGTGCTGCTGTACTGGGTGGGCACACACACATGCACAGACACACGCACACACACACATATACACACACACACACACACACTGTTCTCTCCCTAGTCTCAAGTGATGGAGCCTCCATTCTGATCTGTTTCCACCTGTCTGTTCACCGTCTCCCCGCTCAGTGACGGGACAGCTCTATTGCTCTGAGGGAGGCGGGGTGGGCACCATGCCAGGGCCCCAGCGTGCCAAGCAGGGTGCCCACCGCTGGCCCAGCACCAGAGAGGAGGGAGGAGAAAGGCGGGGTGGGGTTGGTGGAAGGTTTCTCACCGCCGGCCAAGAGGCCCGGCCCCCATTCAGAAATGCCTTTGTGTTGCCACTGGGCCTTTTGCAGGCTTAAATGAACACACACACACACACACACACACTCTCACTCTCACTCTCACTCTCTCTCTCTCTCTCTCTCTCTCTCTCTCACACACACACATACACACAGATATTATTAGCATCTTAGCTTGTTATTAGCATCTTAGCTTGTTATTAGCATCATAGCTGATTATTAGCATCATAGCTTGTTATTAGCATCTTAGCTTGTTATTAGCATCTTAGCTTGTTATTAGCATCATAGCTGATTATTAGCATCTTAGCTTGTTATTAGCATCATAGCTTGTTATTAGCATCATAGCTTGTTATTAGCATCTTAGCTTGTTATTAGCATCTTAGCTTGTAATGTAATGTTTTCAGTTTACACACAAGCAGCTAGCATTTTCACTGCATTTCACAAAAAGTGTATTAGCTTACACTCGCTAACTTCACCTTTTAAGAGAGCTTTACTAATTTCACTGTATAGCCTCCTGCAAGTAACATGGGCACTGTTGTTTACTATTTCATATGCGGATTGTGAGGAGGCTATTGTTCCACGCGACCAGCTAAAGTGCACACAAAAAATCTAAATCTTACCAAGTATATGTGTCTAAATTTAATTAACTACACTTAATATAAGACACAATTACTTAACAAGAGCTCTTCTATCCAGATATAATGCCTTATTTCAAGAAATCTTTCAAGCAAATTTTCACTTGTTCCATTGGCAGATTCATTTACTTATTTTGAACAAATATGACCTTATTTTTGAAGAGCCATTTTTTGCATTGTACCAGCCGCTGACCCTGACAGCATTGCTTCTCCGCGAGCACTTTCTCTTCTATCGCGCTCGTTTCTTTGTGTGCGTAGCATCCTCAAAACTCCCTCAGTAGCTGCATCTCAATAGCTTCACCACGGGCTGTGTTTGACACCCCTCTTTCACGCAACGTTTCCCGCCCTGCCAATAAGATAAAAAGCACACACACTCAAGGTACCTGTCTCTTTACCATCTTGTGTTCCTTTAGTATAATTTACACACAGAGTCAGCGATAGACAAAAAGGTTAGCTGTATTTAGCTTCTGTTCACGCAGAGGTTTCTGGCGTGAGTGGGGAGGAGGCTAACGCACTATCACAATATTGAACAGCCTCTGTGCAGCTATTGATTGAATTAACATTGTGTAAAGCTCCCTATAATGTGAAACACAATATCTAAGTGGGCCGCAAACAGGGTGGGCCGTTGCTATGGGTAACAGGGGACTCCATTAACTGGTGGGGCGGGAAGGCGGGGGGGGCATAATTTAATCCACTAAGAGTTCCCAGGACTGTTTTTTTAGTGGCTACTATTGTACTATTTAGTGGTTATTTGTTCCCTCAAATGTAATCTCTTATCCTTTAATTCAATGTGTTATACTCCTTTTGAGGAGATGTGTCCAATTCAGTGTAATTCCTTGTATCATATTTAGCTGTGCCATATGATATAATTATAGAAATGTGCGATAGAAACACAACTATAGACCATTTGATAAGATATTATTTATCTATTTTAATCATTGCTTTATTGGTATCTATCCTGCTCCAATCCATGTTATTAGCCTATTAAATGTACTGTCCTTCAACACCCTACAATGCCATAGCTGTGCCTTCATTGCAGAAATAAGCACATCACTGTGGATTATGTGAAAGATACTGGTTGAGTAGCCTAGCCTACCTGCTAACACCTGGCTGCCAAATCCAGTCGGCATTCTCGTGGTGTCCCACTCAGCATCCAAATAATCCATCTGTCTTTATGTAGTCCAATCCTCTCTCCAAAAGAAAATATAAACCACATATCCAAACGAAAAAATCCAATTCAACAAGCTGCAGGCTAGATTTACTTGACAAGAACAGCATCTCATGGCATCTGCAGATCATGCTAAAAAGCATAAAATGCACTTACACATGCACTGTTGGCTGAGGATATCACCGCGGTATGGAGAACACGCAATGGGTGTGGTTACAGCGCCTTCTGCTGACACCCCCCCAGCACATGTCAATGCAGGTTCTATTCTCACACCTTTGAAGCTTAATTTTATATACTTGGTGACTCTTTTATTAATTCATATACCTTCTTCTGCGGTGTGACAAACTCAAAACACAAATGTACGTCTGCTTTACACATTTAAACGTGCTGCGGCTGCACCGGTACTATCCTCTCCTAATCTCCTCCTCCTTCCCACCTCCAGGCGGAGTTAACGGGCATTAAATGGCGTTGCTACAGTTTCCGTGGCGACGGTGAGTGCGGCCCGGTGATAGTGGCCCCGGCCCAGGAGGACCCGGTGCTGTGCAGCTTCATGCAATGCGTGCAGGCCGACCTGCTGTGCGTGTGGCGGAGGAAGGTCAAGCCCGACGCCAAGGAGCTGTGGATCTACTGGTGGGGGGACGAGCCCAACCTGTCTGACGTCATCCACCACCAGCTGGAAGGTGAGAGGGGCAAGGGGGAGGGTAGCCTTTATAGGCTGGTCTGGCAGCCATCTTGGTAAGGGCAAAGTGCTTATAGGCTGGTCTGGCAGCCATCTTGGTAAGGGCAAAGTGATTTTGCATCTTTTTGGCGTCTTTGCCCCGAAATAAAGTTGAAAAAAAAGCCTTTTATCTCACATGCCATACATACAGGCTTCAACTATGCATGAACAACTGTCGGCTTGGGTCAGTGGTGCTGACGATTGGCTCTGGTCCTCCAACCTCCATATTTGTCATTACGGACTTCTCCCATCTAGCTCCATTCAGAATTTCCCAAGTGTTCTGTCTCTTATGTATTGACTCTGGTTGGGGCCTGTAGTGTTATGGGAATGTGGAGATGGTGCTGTTACAGACTGCTGCTATTATATGGGCTTAGTGACACATTCCACATGTACGCATTTTTATTTAATTGCCTACAACAACTTTGACCTTACCAAGATGGCTGCCAGACAAGTCTATAGGCACTTTGTCCTTACCAAGATGGCTGGGGGCAGGATGGTCTAGTGGGCTGGGTGTTGGACTTATAGCCGGAAGGTTGTACTGTTTTTGGAGGAAAACCAGGGCACACGGAGGAAAACCATGACATGGGGAGAACATGCAAACTCCACACAGAAAGGCTGGAACGACCAGGGTTTAAACCCAGGACCTTTTCGCTTTGAGGCCACAGTGCTATCCACTTGACCACAGTGTTGCCCAGTGGATGGAATAACAACCATAATAGCAGAATACATCAAAGGAATGTATAAAATGTACTTCTACAAACAATTATGGCTAAACTATGCAATTTGTAATCATTTTAAAATGTTATTTCATAACTGAAAATCATCTTGTGACCCCCTCCTCTGTGCCTCGCGACCCCCCGGGAAGTCCCGACCCCCAGTTTGAGAACTACTGATCTAGATGCAGGTTGCGTAGAAATGTAAATGTGTGCACTGTGCGTGATGATGAATGTGGTGCAAACCTGACTAGCGATTTGGAGACAAGCAAAGCAAATATGAACCATTGCTAAGCCACTAACCCTGGGAAAAAATGATTCATAACTCTCTTTTCTGCATTGAAATCTTTGGCATTAAGCAAACCCTAGTTCTGTGTTATTTTTAGGCTCTGTGGTATGTAAACATCTACATCGTCCAAATGATAGAACTACAACAGGGGTGGGCCATCTTCTTTGTTTAACCCAGTGAATATTTGTCATTATGGAGCTATAGAGAGGTTCCCTAAATCAGTGCATTTGTCACAGTTTACTGTTTAATATTTCCATCAGTTGTTGTTTGATGGGTCCTCCAAATTTTTTGAGCTCAAACTAATGTCAGAAAATATACATTAACATAACTACAACCTAGCTATAAATATATTATAGATAAATAATAAATAAAGAAATATCTGTCAATAACTATTTGAACGGCTTAGCATTGTATACAGTAGTATACACCATTACAGAGTACTTTTATGCATGCCACCATAGGTTGCCATACACATTGTTGACCAGGCAAACACATTTATATGCGATAGGGGAACAGACCTTAGCTTGAAATACGTTTGAGCTGTATAGATTCCAATTACATAGAAGATCTGACAGTATATTTGATCTATGCTTTGTAAGATATGTATTGTGTCTACGTCGTGTAGTAATGACTGCTTGGCACTGCATATCATTTGTTTTACATTCGAGATAAATCTGCATAGACACATTGTGTCCCAGACTGAATCTTCAATGCCTGTGTGCATCTGTGTATGTCTGCGTGTATGGGTGCATGTGTATGCGTGTGTGTGCGCGCGCACGTGCGCGTGTTTGTACCTGCATGTTTTTGCGCGCGCATGTGTGTGTCTGCGCGTGCGTGCGCACATCCCTGGGTTATCTCACCTCAAACCCCGCTGCTGTCAGCAATTTTGAGCCTATTTATAGAAACATTTGCATTATCTGGTTGCAGACGTGCAGAGAATCCCAGTGTATTGACTTAGAAGGAAGGGGTTGTGGCATGGCATTAGCAGAGCAGCTCCCGGGGAAGAGGAACGGAAGTGGTCATTAAGTGGTGCGATCGATGTACAGAATGGACGGGCAAAGGATCCCTTGACCCCCAAGGCAGACCACTGCCATAGACATCATATAGTGTCAAATAAATAGAGTATATTGGCCTGTAATGGTGTCATTTAAAGTATAGAAAGTGTCACTTGATTTCCCCCTCAAAATAAATTAATTTAGCTGCTGAATATGATACTATATTGTTATTTAACACTTAGAAAAGCAGCGATAGTAAGTTGGAGAACAGCGATTCCACGGCTTTGCATTGATGTGAATAGATATTACATCAGGTTGCATATTCCCTCGATTATCTCTTGATTGAAATAAGGCTTCTGTTATTTTATTTTAGTGCTGCAACCCTGTAAATGCTTTACTATTTTGTGCCTAGATATTGTACTGATGAGGCAGATTGAATGTCATATTCAACTTATGCCACTGTGTAATGTTCTATATGTGCGGTGGTGTAATGGCTGTTTGATGCGTGTGGCATTGGCAATAGCAGATGCCCAGAAACACTTAACACTGCATCTCATTAACTCTAATGCAGCATCCTAAGAAGTGATCTTTACATAGTAAGTCCACCTGCCACGCCATCACACCGTTCCTATTAGCCAGCAGCTTAGAGAACTGGCCGTTAGAGCCTGAGATGCAGGTGTCTTCTAGAGCAATGCAGTGACATCTGTTATGTTCTGAACACCCCCCCCCACCATCTTCCCATACAGTTTGCTGTCTTAGAGTGGGCTATGCAGTCAGTAGCACCATATTATATATTGCTGCTATTTCCAGACTTGGTGTTTACAGAAAACAGCACCCTACCAGTTTGACACTACATACTGTATGGAGGTGGGGGAACTCTAGTAATGTAGATTCGGCTCATTAAATACAGTAAACAAACAGAATTCCTTTGCATATATATGTGCGTACGTAGAGGTAAGATCACTTTACAATTTTGCATTAAAGGCTGTCATTCTCGAGAACGCTTGCTAACTTCGAGCTCAAATCAAAACAATATCCCTCTGCCTCACACATTGAAACGCATTGTGAAGCAGAGGGTGGCACTCCGGCTTTGTTGTTGTGAGCGATGTCACTTTGTTTGTGTTTATATTTACGGAGCCAGAACTGTCTAGAAGTATCAGATACTTTTTTAGCGAGCGAAACGCGAGGAGATATTTGGTGAATTTGATTATGTTACAAATTAGCTTGCAATAGCTGACTATAACTTTAAACGATTACCGTGAGCTGAATATAGACGCAGTACACAATACAAATGTCGTTTATACAGGCTTTATACGTTGTCATGGACAACCGCCCACCCCTCCCCCCTCGCGCCGACCCCCGCTCTGTCATGGAGACGGGAGGTGTTCAGGGCAGTTGGAGGCGGTTCTGCTTCCCTGGGCCGTGGTTGTTGTGATTGCATAACCTCGGCGAGATGTGTGCCGCTCGCTCACCGATCACTAGCTGTTAACGTTTCAGAGCCAAGCTGGCTCCACAATAGCTTGTGCTAGCTTGTTTGTGTGTATGTGTGTGCTTGTCTGTGTGTGTGTTTCTGTATAGTGTATCTGTGTGCACGTGTGTGTCTGTCTGTCTGCCTGCGTGTGCACGTGTGTGTGTCTGTCTGCCTGCGTGTGTGTGTGTGTGTCAGACAGGGCAAGCCTTTTCTACTCATCAGGTGTTCATGAGGTAGACGTGTTTAGGCGGGTTAGTCTAGGATGTTGTTAAGTGTCTGGGGGCGTTACGTGGTACCTCCAGACACGGGAAGGGGGAGGGTTTTTGGAGAGCGGTGTTATTTCAAGCTGTCAGCTGTTATGCATTTCATTATTTCTCATGTTGTTCTATATGTTATGTAAGTGTAAGTGCATGTTCAGCGTGGCTAGCATGGCTTTTCGTCTGTGCTCATGAGAGGAACATGATTTGGTAAATCCATCCCCCCCCTGCCTCACTGTGGAGGGTTCAGTTTAGAGGAGGGAACCAGAGGTCGGCCAGGGGGCCTGAATAGAGACAAGGACGAATAAAGGAATAAGGGGTACAAAGGGGCTGCTAGCTTGAGGCCCATGTAGCTGAGAAGTCCAATGCTGAGGTCAAAGGTTAAAATGTATATAAATAACGTACCTGTATGCTTTATAGTTTGTATTAATTTGTTTGACATATGTTAAAAAAGTATGAATTGTAATTCATTGTAATTGATGTCATGTAATCAATATTACACAAGCTTGAATATCTACGATTTATTCTATAAACATACTGTATTTGTTTTTGTTGAGAACACACATGCTATACACAACTGCCACTTAATTTCTGTCATTTTCCTGCGCTCCCGGTCCGAATTCCATAAATGTATTTGGAGTAACAGACAAAATTGAAACTATTGTATGTCTATACATTACATACAATTATTACATACAATTATTAAAGTAAAGGCACACTTCTCAACCTCCTAGAACACCAAAGTTACGCCTTGGGATTCACTGTATATTTGTTTAATAATGTTCAGTGTGGCTCTGAAGCTGCTTGCTTTGAGTTTGTTACAGTCCGCGCAATTTGGACAGACAGCTGGTTTTCGGAACATTCTATAGACAACGTACTACTGCCAACTTTAGAAAGTTGGTGTCAGTTGGGCAGTGCGAGCACCTTAAGGGGAGGGGTAGAGATTGGTGTGAGCCTATTAGAGCTGATGTACGGGTGGGCGGGGGGGTTTCACAGCCCAACGCATTTTGTTGCAATGCTGGCTTCAGCCACAAGGGCGTACTCTCCCTGTTCTTTTGTGGAGCGCTTCATCTACTCATCAGCAGATGCCGGGGAGCAGGAGGAGCCCAGGATGCGTGCATGTGCCTGGCGTGGGATTCGCACGGGGCAGTAAATCAGACTGACACGTTTGAGCGATGACGCTCCAAACTTAGTTACTGTTTCCCCCTGGCTCTGCCCGCTACGCCCGCCCGCTCGCTCGCTCTCAGAGACAGAGCCCTCGCCGGCTTGTTACCGTGGCGCCAACGTCTCTGCCTCCTCTGCCGCGGTTGTCATGGCAACTTACCCCCCCCCCCCACTCTATTTGCTCTCTCCGTGGCAAAATGTGTCAAATGGTCTATTTGATGCCACCCAAAGTGCCCGGGCAAGTTGGCCTGACAACCCCCCTTCCCCCCTTGCCCCCCACACCCCCCTTCATCCACCACCCCACCCCCCTCACCAAAACATACATCTCTATTTTCATATTATTTCGGTCAGCGTCTCTGCTTGGCCACAGCGCCCCCTACAGGCACAGTGGGGGCCATGGCACTGAAAACACACAATAGGCAGTCCGTGTTACAGGAGAGTGTGGATGCAGGTGAAGTCTAAATAAATCATGTCCCACAGACACTGCCAGGAGGCTGGGCAGTCATGATCTAGTGTTACCTCTCTCTCTCTCTCTCTCTCTCTCTC
>JAODLL010003570.1:0-11652 GCA_026546735.1 Forbesichthys agassizii
ATTGATTGTGGAATGTTGATGACGTGGATGGCGGGTCCGGGGAGAGAGAGTCACTAGAGCGGTGAACAGTTGCTGTCTGTGGTGGCGCGCGCGACTAGCGGGGCGCAGACCTTACAATTCTCAAATCAATACTAATCATTGGTGTAATATAGTATAATAAGAATCAAACTAGATATAGATTATAGTATGTCATTCAAATCAACTTTATTGACTATGAAAAAATACAATTAAAAAATCAGTCAATGAATGAAATCACTAATTCATATTCCAATCATTCAATTGATGTAGATAGGTTACAGTTTTAAGAGAATCACAGAAGTCACAATAAACACTGTTGGACGCTAGGTATAATTGTGAAAGTAAATGTGATCTTAGGGTTGATTAGCAGATCCCAAGATACATAACATAACAGAACATACAGCAAATAGAAATAATAGTGTTCACCAAACTCCTGCCTGTGATGGAGAACCAACCACCCCGTTAGGGCTCATATTCAATTGCATGATGTACATAATACCTAATATTTCCATGTAGTACTGCGTCAATTTGTAATGCGTTACCCCCAAGACTGGGGACGCTACAGATACAAATAGAACATGGTTGCTGAATTTATGCAAAGCAAAATGTAACTGATGTTACTGCAATTCAGATAATGTAATGTGATTACAGTATTACAGCTTTACTTTGTACTGTGTTACCCCACAATGCTGCTCATCACACATCACAACATCCTGTCTGAGCCAATCACATGACACCTTCGTTGATTTGCAGTGAACTCTAACATTGTGTGTAGGCTACAGTATGAACTCACACATGGATGTAGGTGTAGATGTTTGAAGTGCAATTAGCCAATTTAGGAACAACATTCCTGTGTTTATTTGTTGTGCATTTAATGCAGGTGCATTTGGCATCACAGAATAAGTATTTGCAATCCTGTGAATTATATCTTATGGTCACAATATTGTATCAAAGAGAGTAATCCATTTGGTCATTTTTATCATAATCATGAGTAAACTAGGCCTGTTATTTGAAAATAATTTGGTTGAATGTAATCAGTAAAAGCAAATTGTTCGTATTAAACACCTACTGTATACTCTCTGCCTATAATGTTCATAGTACACAGACATTGCAAGGATATTGAACATTGTGATGCCAAGGAAGTTAATAAGCCCTGTCTGTTGTTTTTCAGGTTAATGTCTCAATGGTGTGCAAGGACAGGCAGAAAGATACGGTTCATTCTGTAGAACATACGTAAGACTACTTCTGGCAAAGCAAATCAGAAGACATTTCAGAGGCCAAAACCCTCCAAGTGCATTTTAGTACATATAATCAGTATATTTTATTTATTACAGCTATAGCCATAATGTTGTCTTGGATGACACAGAAGGGTACTTTGTGATTGGAGGAGGGAAATATGTAGGAGGAATGGAGGGTTACTTTGGCCCACTGGTATATTACCGAAACAGAATACCTCCACCTAGCACGGTAATGCATTTCTATCACTGTGCATTCTGTCACTGAATGCATTGGGTCTAATTGCTTTCATTTGCAGTATGAAGTCGTTGTACCAGAACTGGTGAAGAATATGAATTTGACCGGATGGCTAAAAACATGTAAAGAATTTCGACTTGAGCTCAATGTAAAAATCAGTGGATATTCACGCATTGCCATGCAAAAATCAGAAACCGGTAGTATACTTGTTTTGTCCACTAGATGGTGATAAAGAGATTTCTAAATTCCTTGATGTAGCCAGTTATACATTTGATTCCTTGCTTTTCAGAGAGCTGTGTTGCTGTGTATCCTAAATGGATTTTAAAGAATAGATTATCATTAAAGACACAGTGTGAACCCTGGGAAGCCAGTAGGCCTGAGAGAAGGCATGCTACAAAACTGGCCAAGATGTTGGTGTACAAACATGGCAAGTAATGATTGATAAGTAACTTACAGTGGGCCTACACTAGGTGCCACTGTGATATAGCATACCATGTTATACAACATTTGTATTTACTTGCAGGAGGACATGTTACCCTGGAAACTGTGGGTAGTGCCCTCTACTCTTTATCTATTCAGAAGCTGGGCAAGGCTAGCAGCGTTGGGACCATTAGCAGAATCCTCCCACTGATACTTCAGGCTGGCTGCTTAGGACAAAACCAAGCATTACACCTGTCATCTACACTGTACCACAATGGCCTTGGGGTCAACAGAGACCCCAGCAAGGTGTGTTATAATGTAGGGTGCTTTGTGGGGTCAGGGATCACCACAGGAATGTGGTGGTAGCTGGTGGCCCAGTGGATAGCACTGTGGCCTCACAGCAAGAAAGTACTGGGTTTGAAACCTAATTTGTCCCGGCCTTTCTGTGTGGAGTTTGCATGTTATCCCCATGTTTGCGTGGGTTGACACTGGGTGCTCTAGTACACTGCTCCCTTGAGGGATGGGTTAAATAATGTTAATGTTTGTATGTTTCATGGTTTTCTTGTAGTATGCGTGTCATGTTTGCATAAACACTGTTTTTTGGGGTCCTTGGTTAAAACAAAGCCAGTTTGAAACCTGCTGATGTGCAGGATGAGTGTCTTTGTTCCATGTAGTCATGGTTACTGGCCCATCTAGCTGCCCAGCGGGATGCCAGGCTGTCTCTGCTTCACCTGGGACACGAGCACCTGCGCGCCGACCCAGCAGACCCAGACCTGGCCTACGGTTACTACGCCAACATCGCCAAGCAGACAGTTGCAGACCGCCAGAACCCGTCTGCCCAGCAGGTATGTATGGTTGCCCCCAGTGCATTCTTCAGTACCGCACAAGGGTGCAACAATATGAACACTTTTTATCCGCTCCCATTTAAAGTTGGAGTCAGCGATTGTAAGCTAATACACTTTTGGCAAAATTTAGTGAATATCTCCTAATTGCTCATTCTTTGTGCCTGCTGAAAAAAAATATCTGGTGTTTCTATACAGCCCTGGCTTTGTAAATATTAGAAACACAAACAGAGTGGTGCAGATCGCACCACACAACAATATCCAACCATATAGGCAATGTGTTTCCAATTTGTGGGGCGGAGCTTCTGAAGAAGCACCCTATGGCATTGAAGGAAGAGGTGTTTTTAGAACAAGTTATACCTAAGAGACTATACCTAAAAGGCCACTCTTAAATGCAGTTTAATCTCAAGACACAATGTCACATCTGCCAAATCATGCCAGAATGTAATTTTTCAAAATAAAACTGCACATTTTAAAAGAAGCTTTTATTGTGGCAAAGACAGCTGAAATAGTCATGCTGTTTAACCAGCCAGCATCTTGATATCCTACATCTGTTAGGTGGATGCATTATCTTGGCCAAGGTGAAGTACTCATCAACATGGATATGAACACATTGGTGAACATCATTTTAGAGAAATTAGCAGTTACATAGAATAAGTCTATTTTTCTTGTTTTTTATATTTAAAAAAAAAATATTGAAGAAAATGGAAAAATGGAAGCAAAAACAAACGTGTGGCAATTCTATTTTTGTTCAGTAGTTTCCCAGTATATTTAGTTTCATAGACTGACATGCGCATTCTCTTTGTAGGCGTTTGTCGAGGCCATTTACTTGAACGATGAGGAGAGGATATATCTCCAGACCAATGAAAACCACCACATATTCCAGTGGTTGAAACTGCAGGCACGCAATGGAGTAGCAGAGGCCGAGGTACTCCTTCTTTAGCGCTAGTTCATAGCAGTGGTGATGACTGACAATATGGAGGTTTTCATGTAAAACACACCAAATACTGATAACACCACCATCACCAAGAGGCAAAACTGCTTCAAAAATATTCATCTGTAGATGTATGGTTTGATCTTAAAGGAAATACGTATGATCTTGTCTGCCACTATTTGTCACACTACAGACCAAAACAAATGCTGTGTGGGCCACACACACATACACACGCACTAACATACTACATGCTGGATCGACCATGAAACTATAGTCAGAGGACCTCAGATTACAATGCAATCAAAAGAGTGATTTCATTCTCTGCTCAGAGTGCCATTACTCCACTAGATCTAAAATAGTTGTTTGCTGCTATATTCATGTTTAAAATATCATATGGGACTTTTACAATGTAGTTCCTGCCTCGTAGCAAGCTGTCAGCCGCATGCTGTTCTGGGGTCAGCAGGGCATGGCGCCCAACATGGAGAAGGCCGCCAGACACTATGCACGGGGAGCTGTCAGACTGGAGGACCCAGAATCAATTTACAACTACGCCATAGTCCTAATGCAGGTTGGGTCTCAATCATAACGCACATACTGTATGCAGCACCTTCGCCTGTAAGTGAATTAAACAGTATGTTCACCTCTGCAGGGGCATGGGGTGGAAAGGGACCTTCCAAAAGCTGTTGCTCTTCTGAAGAAAGCCATGGAAAAGGTATTGTATTGTTCTCGTTTGTGGGGATATACAGTATACTCTAAGAAGCTTATTGGGGGTTGCTTATTCAAACAGTTTGATAATAATGTTTGTGTGTATGTTATGCTGGTTCACAGTTGATAGTGTTACTTGCAAATCTGTGTGAGCAATAAGGAGGTACACAAATCGGACGTATCATTTTGGGTGTTGGCGGTGCTCTAACATGCCACTATACACTACCTTCCCTGCATTCCCCCTCATCGTATTTCGACCCGCAGGGTTTTGCACCAGCGTTCAATGCCCTTGCCTGGTACTATGAGGAGTTTGAGAAGGACTATGAGCGTGCAGTACAGCTGTGGGAAACGGCTGATCTCTACGGGAGCCCAGATGCTGCCATGAATCTTGGTGTCATGTATTCCCAGGGCCGGTACCCTGGAAAATCTGCAGACAAGGTAAGGTGAAGTGGTGAGTATACGGCCTGTGGTCAGAAGCAGCGTCCCATTATCTCTACTGTTCAACTTTGGTTGTTAAGCGTAGGTCGATGTCGGATTTAGAATTATTGCTAATGTAGGAGGACTCTTGTTGTCTTTTTGGTCGTTATTGTTCTTAATTGAATTAATTGCCTGGTCAAATCAAAAAGCATTCTATTTTTTTAAAAGACCATCGTTTAGTTTGACAATTTCTGAGTGTTTTGAGCGTGTGCTGTGTGTGTGCGTACTGTAGTTGCACGCTTGTCTGTTATATTCATAGGGATTGGAGTCAGTGTTGTTGATGCTGTTTGTTTTCCATAGGTCATGGCCTACAAGTACTATCTCAAATCTGCAGAAAGAGGGAGCATCAATGGAGCGATATACACATCTGATATATGGACCACCGGCATAACCAGTCATGTTGAGAGGCGTCCTTTGGAAGCGGTGTTGTCAGTCTACTAACTTATTTCTGTGGCTCTGTTACAATGCTAATTTAGCATGCTACATTAATGCTAGTCTAATGCTATTGCTGTATGTGTGTAATGGGCTGCAGGTGGACTAAATGGGCAGCTGAACACAATGGATACCTTGGTAAAGTTCTAAGGAAAGCATTGGACTCTTACCTCAAAGATAACATGTGAGATATGTTTTTAAATGTCCACACGCACAAATGTTTTGGCTTAATGTTCCTGGTGAGAACACTTCTCAGAACTGCATTGGAAATATACAGTAGAGTTTAGAACATGCTTAATTTACATTTCCCTCACTTTCCTACTGTGTCAGTTTGCTGTATTTGATATGATTGGGTAAAGTATACAATATGCAGTTAGCTGCCCTAGGCACATTTGCAGCAATTTAACTTGATCTGATGAACACAAACCAGTGTCGGTAGATAGGTGTACACTGGCTAGGTGGTGATTGTAAGATAATACAGTTTTTGTCAAATTAAGCTAATATCTGCTCATGGTCCGCTAGCTGCCTCTTCTGTGTGAGCGCTGATAAAATAATCTGGTGTTTCTACACAGCCATGGCTCTGTAAATAGGAACACAAATAAAGTGGTGCAGACCGCACCTCACAACAATATCCCAGCCGTGGCAATGTGTGTCCAACGTGGGGGGCGGAGCTTCTGAGGGAACACCCTATGGCATTGAAGGGAGAGATGTTTATGTTTTGACTTCAAATATCAACTCCACCTTTAAAGCTGCTGTTGTCCCGAGGTCCTCAGGTTTATCATCCTCCATAGCGATTGACTGTGTCCATTGCCATCCATTGCCAGGTTCATGTCGCTGGTCTTCTACATGATGGCTGCTCACACAGGGTATGCAGCGGCACTATTCAACGTGGCGTATCTCTGCGAGCAGAATGAGGTGAGCAGAGAAAGGCACAACCTCCCACAGCAGCATGCGTGATAAGATAGTAGCAATAGTTTGTAAATAATACTACATGAAACATCTAGATCTGGATTCAGGTCAGCAGACCCGTAGGTATGCAATGTCTGAGTGAGTGGTAAGGAGCATTATGAGAAACAGAATGTACAAACAAAACGAGGTCCGTTGGCAGGCCAGAGGAAGAGACAGACAATGGGTCTGGCAGGTCTGATTTTATAGCCAACAACCAACGGAGTTCGGTTGCTCGGGCATGTTGGACCTCTGATAATAACTTGGCTCCACCGAGCATCTTCCTGGATTACCAACATGGTTTCCTGACTATAATCTCAGCAAACAGTGCACTGAGAGCAATAGTGGGCGGAGCCTATGGGAGCGCAGCCAACGAAGGAGAAACAGAACAGGGCCAACCCAGAGGCCATCACAGGAATTACATGTCTATGAATGTATTTCTGTATACAGTATACATTGTAACCACTGCTTTTGTGTCAATACAGGGAGGCTATCTGGATCCTGGTTATGCGGCACAGTGCATGATGACATTTTACAACCTTACATCCCAGAGTCAAAACCCTAACACCTATGGTAAATGAATGTTGCTCTGGGGCTTTATTGCAAGGACATTGTATGAATATATTGAAAATGTTCTCTGCACTGCTCCTTTCATATCTTATATTCCAAGCCCTACTAAGGATGGGGGACTTGTTGTATGAAGGGGACAGTGTTTCTGCAGCGCACATGTACAAACAGGCAGCTCTGAGAAATGAGGCACAGGTACTGACTGCAATATACCCTGATCAGCCATGTCATTAAACCCTGTTACTAGTTTTAATGTTGTGCCTGAACTACAATATATCTGTTTCATTTCTACTTAGGCAAGCCATGAAGTCATAGAAAATAATAGAATCTAGTGTATAAAATCATTTTTAAATCACATTACTCGTTGTTCAGAATGAATTTCTGCAAAACAGGTCACTGATATACACCACAACATTAAAAGCGGCAACTGATGTGTTAATTTAGTGGCTGATTGGTGTAGAATATGGACTTTACTTTTGATTGCAAATAAATCATGGTATTTGTTTTACAGGGATGGTACAACCTGGGTCTCCTTACTGAAGAAGGATTTAAGATACCGTTGTCAGTTTTGATCGATTTGGGATTACCCAAGCTTTACTTGGCAGAAAAGAGTTTACTTCTAACAGCTTTATACACCAGGTTTGTAATGACTAGCTTTGCTTGTTTTATGCAGTCTGGGGTAACCAGACCCAACATTCACTTGGTAAATAGGGTCTGGCCACGCTCCACTGGGAAGTCGTTGCATTCTGAGGGATGTAGACCTCTGGTTAATTTGTGAACTATTAGACAGCCTTTAACCAATCGCCATAGCTATAACTTTATCAGTCCATGTAGCTCTACCACTATTTAGACACACACGCTTGACTTCAACGTCATCACACTCAAGGCCAACGCCGACTGAAGGCGTTGACGCGTGTCAAGACACCCCAGAGTTTTCGAGTTGGTTCTTTATAACGGCCCCGTCTAATGCACGTTGACTCCAACGTTTAGAACGCTGTTCTATTTCTTGGGCGTCAAGCCATAAACATATAATAATAATACATATATTTGCGCTCCTCTGTCTATATGTCTTTACAATTCGAACATTGCCTTCCTCGACGCGCTGCCGAACGACACCGCCAGTGGGTGGTGGCCTTTAGCCACCCTCATTGGTCTGCCATCCAAGGTGGCTGTGTGATATATTGACATGGTAGTAGTCAAGATGACAAGATGCTCTAACTATTCTGATATAATATTGCTTGCTTACAATTGCTGGTGTATGATGCCCAACTATTGACAAATGTACTACATGTAAGTCTCTTTGGATAAAAGCGTCTGCCAAATGCTGTAAATGTAAATGTGAACACTAAACCAAACAGGGTTTCCAGCCTATAATCTCAACGAACATTGAGCCGGGAGCAATAGCTGGGAGTAGTCAGCATAATGCTTACATATGTAGATTGTTAGACTATAGTAGGAGTATTGTAGTAGTATTATGTGTATAGCTGAGCTGTCATTTAACAACTTCTTGAGCAGATTGATTTTCTTCCACTAGATGCAGAGACTCGGAGAGTATTGACTCCTACTTACCATGTACCATTGCGCTCTTCAAAGTTTATATACAAACTTTACAAAATGACTACAGTGCTTCTATTAAGGTTTGTACACTGTAATGTATGTTTTTGGTAAATGGTAGAGTACCGTACTACATATTGATTTAAAGTGCTAAGTGCTAAGAGTAACTAAACAAATGTTTTTTAACATGTTATAATACAGGCAAAATCCTGGATTCTTTGTTGACACTCATTTTGTTCCCCACAGTTCTCCACTACCGTTGCTGTAGTAGTTGTTGCTCCGACAGTACTTCTCATAATTCTGGGTATTCTCAGGGGTCGTGCTCTGTCAAGGAATGCCCCTGTCTAACCAGTGTAATGGTGAGCAATGTACTGTATCTGTAGGCCAATTTAAAAAAAACAACAACAAACAATCGCTTACTTGAACTGGCCAGAGCATGGTTCTTCAGAATAATGAATAAAGCTGAAAAGGTCCACGCTGTTTGATTGGATCATGTGATACACAGGGCAAAGACACTGACTGATCCTCACACCATACAAGTCTGTTGATAAATCTGCTCACAGATTTGAAATATTGAATGGCTTGTCAAAACAGATTCTACTGTATGTAAAAAATGTATTCATTCTCCAGTTAGTGACACTGCCAATGATCAGGAGTTGGTCCCTAGGCGCTGGATTGGTTAAATGCAGAGGATATATTTTGCTACATGTATGTAACAATAAAAGCACCTTTACCTTTACAGTATATATAATTGTATGCAACTCTGTCAAAGTAAAGCAGTGTAACTGTTTCTTCATATTATACGTTTATGCCACTACTTCTTAACATATTGCAGCTTCACCATATTGATTGTATAACAAATGTGTCCCTTCAAATAAAACAATGAACATCTGCAGTTCTTTTCTATTACTAATTTGCCTCAAACATGGCCTACAAGTTTGCATGCATGGTTCCTCAATAATCTGTTGATTTTGAGCTGCTATGTTGCTTATTAGTAACATACATACACTATGTCCTGTGTAGATACAGTAGGTGCTACTTTAGCATCCCTTACACTTGAGATTTTTGCTGACCTATACAGCTATATAGCTCATGTGATCTGAATTTATTGTGTTCAATGTTTTAAGGCATCTAGAATGCCTTGTGATTTATAGCCACATACCTACATATAAATAATAGCCTAAGGTGTATAATTGGCCAGCCTATACACAACCCATTTTATTACATGAGCCATGTTGCCATTATTTCAGAGATAATTTACACAAAGGCTCAGGGTGGGAGGGTAGGCTGGAGACTATTTTGTACAATAAATTATGTCTCTCTTGGGTTGTTTTAAAATTTTACAAAAGTAATGTTTCATCAGGAATTATAACAGTCAAACAAGATCACATTAGGCTAATGTGTTAATTAACCTAACCTAGTTCACATACAAAAACAATTGTGTTCCTCTGATATGTCAGGTTAATAATGAATAGGCTTAATTAATAAAAGCAAGATCCCCGATATCACGAGTCTGACCAGTTCCACACAAGTCCTTATTTTTGCCACACATTGCGTTGCTTTCTCCTTATAACCATTGTAGCGAGACCTTGTATGGAAGTCCATATAGGACTCAATTGAAATGAAAATGCAATCCCAAATGGCATTTTAATTGTCAAAAAATTCAATGCATTAGAGTGGACTTAATGCAAATGAAAATGCAATCCCACAGTTGCATTTTCATTTTCAAGATAATCCCCGCATTTTAGTGGACAAAATTTAAATTTAAATGCAATCCCAAATAACAATTTCATTTTCAAAGACAAGTGCGATTGATTGAACCTATCGAAAACCGCTGAAGCTTTGGAAGGACATCACCTTTTTCGCCCGCTTCAAAGCATCGACGTCATTGGTCACATGACAATGGTCATTGACACATGCTCCGTTCCGACACGCTGGGCACTGTATCGATACAGTCTGTCTCGTAAGGACAACGCACGCCTATGGAGCATCTGCATTGAACGTCCCATCACTACTCTACTCGCCTTTAGTCTAGTAGTAGTGGATAGTAATGCATCCATACATGCCATTGATTTGAGTCAGTTATGCTAACAAGTTGAGCGTGAATGTTAAAACATCTTTCTGCAGCATGTGTTGTGCATCGGTACAGGCAGGCAAGCGCAACACTGTAAGTAGGCAGTGCCAAATCCCAGGAGGACTTAATGAGGCCTACAAATGTTATAGTTTAGTCTATTGAATCGGTATGCATATTCTATTGGCTAGAACTTATTTGAACATTTTATTATATTACACTGAATAAATGTGTAGCCAATTTGCATATAGTTACTGAGTGGATGTTGGCAGTGTTATTGTTGAAACTTGAGGTGTAGGCCCTACAGTAGGCTAATTACAATATAATCTAGATGTGGTTGTGCAAATTCAGCCCTGCACTGGTCCTTATGCCGGGTATCCACTACACGATTTCAGGCCGATTTTTACCCGATTTGGTCGTGACCGACGCATTTTCAGTGTCGGAACAGAACGTGGCTCGTCTGGAGCGACGACAGGCGTCGTTACTCCGTGTAGTGTGACATATTCTAAGATAGGCTACGAGACGTCTGAGACGCCTCACGACGTCCCGACGAAAAGACTAGCATGTTAGAATGTTTTAAAATGTTCTCGCCTAGTTTGACATCCCCTACGAGGTGCTCCGACATATTCATTCACGTTAACCAATAGGATGGATGCGTATGCTACTAAATAAACGTTTACAAACTTTATAGTTCGTTATGGCTGCAGACGAAAGGATCTGCACCACTGCTTCAGAGCTGTGCCATTGTGTGTGTGTGTGTGTGTGTGTGTGTGTGTGTGTGTGCGTGCTTGAGAGCAAGCATCCGAGAATCCCCGCTTGCACGCATTGATTCAGTATTTATATAATATTTTATAACTTGGTCTGACCGCTGCGTGGTCTTGTCTTTTTTTAACAAATGCCTGGAGAGGTTCAAACCAAAGCTGCTTCACGTTTTCCTTTTTTTCTTTTTCTCTGAACATAAAATCCCCAGCATCACACACAGAGCTTGTGTATCCATGATTGACAAATACTTGACTGGGCGCCGCTGTGAACTATGATTGACAACTTCTTGACCCTTCCTCCCCGATGACACATGATCTGGCGCCAGGTCGTGAACGACAGCATACTGTGATCGGTCGGTGTCATATGTGTAGTGTTGCCAGTGCCGCAGCCCTGCATGTTTTAGATGTCTCCCTTCTCCAACACACCTGATTGTACTGGTGATGATATATATA